>BOPN01001901.1:87500-152500 GCA_017312705.2 Penaeus japonicus
TTGAATGAATGTGTGTATGTATCTACGTATGTGTGCATGTGTACATACACACAGCGCGGACATGCAAAACACATTAAAGTAAAGCTACATTTCGAAAAAAAAAATCAAACACAACTCAACACTAAAAACATGAAAGAAATTGTGGAGAGTGTAAAAAAAAACAAAAAAACAAGTGTTCGTTTCCCCGCCATTTTTACTAACCAGGATAACGATCAAGTATTATTAAGTGATGGTGTTTTCAGCTGACACGCTATAAGGGCGTCGAGTGTAAAAAACAAAACAAAAAACAAATGGCATATTCAATAGATATAGGGTAAAAAAAAATCTTTCTATTGCAAGTCTGAAAAAGAAGGGAGATAAAAAAAAGGCGAATTGAGAGCTTGGGAACCGAAAGTGAGTGAGTGAGAGTGAATGAATGAGTGAGCGAGTGAGTAAGAAGAGAAGGGGAAGAAAAGGAAGATTAAACAGGTAAAAAACAGAACTTCCTAAACGCACGTCAAGCCACAACACCTGATATCGTGAACAGCTTGAGTTATTGACCTATTGAGTAGGGGGAAGGGGAGGGAAGGGGAGGGGAGGGGAAGAGGAGGTGAAGGGGTTAGGGAGGGGAGGGGGGGGAGGAGAAATGTCGATCTTACAATACTTTCGCCTTTTTCATACAAGTAAGCCATTTTACAATCTGACAAGCTAGGATCGATACTAGTAACAAGAAGCAAGTGTTCGTTACACGTGCGTGGCTTCGGCTGGCCACGTGGCGAGGTCAGCTTAGGTTAGCCGCCTGGGAAGAACTTTCAACAACAGCACGTGCGCCGCAATGAGAAAGGCCAAAGCGGTTAGTAATAATATTCATGATGATGATGATGATGATGATGAGGATGATGATGATGATAATGACAGTATGATTCGGATGATGATGATAGTAGTGGTATTGGTAGTGGTGGTAGTAGAGAAGAAATATAGTAATGTAGATAATATTTATCATCATTATAACTATTATAATTATCTTTATCATTAACATAATTATTATTACTATCAATATGATGAAGATAACAACAACAATAATAAATGCAGGATATACTGGAAGAAATTTCAGTCAATCACGTAAAGAGAGAAAAAAACGTGACCACAATAATGTGAAATGAGCCGTCTCTCGTGGCACCTCGATTACACAACCTTGAAGTAAGTTATTACAGTTAGCACATAGCGCGCTTCGTTAATTCCCGGTCACACAGGGGAGAAAACCTTCAATCTCCAAAGGGCCTTAAAGGGAAAGCTCCTTACACACACACACACACACACACACACACACACACACACACACACACACACACACACACACACACACACACACACACACACACACACACACAAAAAAAAAAACATTATTGAAGAGACAATTTCCAAAAAAACAAAATCACCCCCCAAAAAAGGTGACAGATTGAAAAACAACATCAAAACAAATAAACAAACAACAAAACTGTCAATAAAAAAACAACACAAGAGAGAAAAAGAAGACGTAATACATTAAACAAACACAGAAATAGTGAGAGAGGTCGCTGCACGGAGATCCGAGCAGTAGATGACTATAAACAATAAGTCAGACATTATGAATGCACGTTCCGTTACGTAATCTAAGCTTCAGATCAAATGCCAGAAGAATAAAATTACCAAGAATAAAAACATTGACTGTATCCATGATATTATAATTGCAATACTAACTTTAAATGTCTCTATATATTTTTTTGTGATTACCATCATTATATTACTGGGTTAAAGAAAGTGAGTGTGTGATTGAGTGAGTGCAAGTGAGTGAGTGAGTGAGAGGAGGGAGAGAGAAAGAAGAGAGAGAGGGGAGAGAGGAGAGAGAGAAGAGAGAGAAGAGAGAGAAGAGAGAGAAGAGAAAGAAGAGAGAGAAGAGAGAGAGAGAGAGAATCAGAAAGAGAGAGAGATTCAGAGAGAGAGAGAGAGAGAGAGAGAGAGAGAGAGAGAGAGAGAGAGAGAGAGAGAGAGAGAGAGAGAGAGAGAGAGAGAGAGAGAGAGAGAGAGAGAGAGAGAGAGAGAGAGAGAGAGAGAGAGACACCGAGCGAGCGAGCGACAGTCTATGTGTGTCTAAGTGAATGTGTGCGAGGGCCTCCGCGCGTGACCTAATCGATTGAAAGTCCAGGTCGCGGCGATTCCAGGTCGGGTCACGGCACATTCTCACCTTCGCATTCACCTTCAACACCATCGCTTTCACTCGCCAGCGCCCTCGCCGCCGCCGCCGTGGTCAGAGCACCATACTGACGAGGCTACTTCTCGGGAGTGACTTAGCCGAGCGTGTCCGGCGCCTCGGGGGAAAAGACACGCTCTCCTCGCAAAGTAGCTCATCAGGCGATTTCGCACGGGGACTGTCGGCGGGTGCTGCTGCTTTCGACTCGCGGTTCGACTTCACTCGCGGTTCGGCTGGCTCGGAATGGCGTCTCCCCGCGGTCGCCGAGGGAACACGTCTACTACCGCAACAGAGCTGGTCCGATACGCCCTTCCCTCCTTTTCTTATCTTCCCTTCTACCTACTCCTGCTTCCTCCCCTTCTTCTCTTATCCTCATTCCCTTTACCTTCCCTCCTACCTAAGCCCTCCCTTTACCCATCCTCACTACCTCCCCTTCCCTTCCCTTCCCTCCCCTCCTCCTCCTCCTCCTCCTCCCCATTCCTCCCCGCCACCCCTCCTCCCCCAGCCGACCCCAGGCCACCCATGCAGAGTGTCGAGCGCCCCAACCTGTTCTCATTCTTTAAGTCCGCCGCGGATGGCGTTCCAACACTGCGAGAGGCGGCGATTTCACACACTCGGACTGAACGGTCGCTGTCTCCGCGTAAAAGACTCGCTCGCTGCGATACCCGCCCCCTTTCCGCGAGTCACTCGGGACGGACGCAATCGCAAACACATAAAGAGCTCCTATAAATCACCCTTTGAGGAGCGAGCGAGTTCCACACTGTCACGCGGTTAAGTATCCAGCCAGTCTAGGAGATCGGTCACGGGCGCTCGCAACTAACTGGTCGATCTCCGCCAGAGTAAACCGCCATCCCAAAACACATGACTAACGCCGAAGACATGTCACCAGCAAGGCCACATACAAAGATTGGTAGAACTTCCATAATGTCTAAACTCGGTTGCAGACAAACCGTCAGACTCATAAGACAGGCATGCGCTGATCACAGAGACACTTCGCAAACGGATGACGGAGCACAATTACGAGGTGTAAGCGTGCGCGCGTATCAAAGGCATGCATATACATGTACAACTCAGTAATAATAAAACAAGCCGCACTTACTCCAAGCAAGCCAAGGACAGCACTAAAATAAAAAAAATAAAAACTCACTTTCACTGCACTGGTCACTTGCAGTCGTACAAAGTACTCGATCAGTGCCACGCCGAGAACATTTCCAATTCTACACGACACATCAGGAAGCACAATGTGTGTAATGGGCTCACACACACACACATACACATACACACGCGCGCGCGCTCTGACACACCCTAGGGCAGACGAGTCGACACAGGCACTGCTTCCTCACCAGGGATAGATACTGACTGAGGACCTGGACGACAGACGTGTGTGTGTCTGCGGGAAGGGGGGGGGGGGGGGGCTGGTTTCCTAGCGAGGATCACAAGTCACATCCTTATCATCCCAGAGTGCCCAGTCCCCCCCCCTCTCCCTCCCCCTCCTTATCTGGTGACCTCGTGACCTTGGACCCCTGATAGTAGGACCTACCTAACGCGGCGGGATTTTCCTACAGGGGGGGTGGGTAAGGGGTGGGGGGGTAAGGCTAGAGTGGTTGGGGGGGGTCCTGAAGTAATGAACACCTTTGTTTCGTTTTTGATTTACTTTTTTGGGAGACAAGACGATATAAACGATGAATATATCATTACCAAGTCGCCAGATAGACTTCTTGCAAAACACGAAGACAGAATACGACTCGAATGACAAGACCCTTATTAATAAACTTAATTTAAAAAATGCTTGGCAAACCTCTCCATCTACGTGACCTACGGTAAAATCCGACGTCGGTCATTAAAGATCCTTAACAGAATACCAGCAAGAGAGAGATAGAGAGGGGGTGGGGGGTAAAGTAAACGATACCCTACCCTCCTACCCTCCCCCCTCCTCCCTCTCCCCATCCCCCCTCAGCTCAATATCTTGGGTCATGACATGAACAAAGAACCATGACCTCGGGCTTATCACTAATTTGCCTAACCCTTCTCTTGTCCCTCTGACCTAAACAAACAGACCCCCCCTCCCTCTCTCTCTCTCTCTCTCTCTCTCTCTCTCTCTCTCTCTCTCTCTCTCTCTCTCTCTCTCTCTCTTTCTCTCTCTCGACCGCCATTGCTTGTGGCGACGTCGGAAATTTTCCCTGTCAATAAATCCTAAATTCCATCGTTTCTCGTCGGTATCAACAACTATAATTAATTCATTGATACGATTAATACTGTATATTGATCGTAAACAATTCTTCGTCCGTAGCAATGATTCTTTTAACTTATGATTGGGAAAAAAACAACAACATAAGTACTAATTTAGTGACGAAATTCTATGTTTCCCACCCTCAAGATGGGGTAATTGAAAGTGCCAGCAAGCGTAGTGAAGGGCAGCTGTGGCACCCTGGCAGCTTGGCACCATCACCTGAGTGCGCCGAGAGCATCATCGTTACTGTCAGAGTTACTTATGTGGTGTTTGCGCTTCCCATGAGAGCCTCGGGTGGGAGGGCGAGGGCGAGGTGGAGTGGGAGTCCTAACATGCAGACGATTTTTCTTGAGATTTTCCGTTAAGCGACTCGTTTTATTCCCCTTTGTCATCCATTTGCCAAATTGGCGTGATGCGGCGTAACGCGTTGCCCAATAGCAAAACAAAACAAAAGATGATCTTTCAACATTCTGCTTTCCCATTTCCGATGAATGTTATTTTGCAACGGTGTTTTGGCGAATGAAATGCCCTGAACATGAACCAATCAACCGACTCACTGACCTTTTCTATACGACCGTGACGAGATATGCGATCGACAAAAGGACAAGGTTATAAACTGACATGAGAACCATCCCGGGCAACGTTGCATCACTCCTCCCCCGCGGGTTGAAGGTTTCCGTGACGTCACAGATGTAAACAATGGTTGAGCACGTAGGTCGACTCCTGACTCACCCTTACCTAGGCTACATAAACACACACTAACGCCTCCCTGTCTCAACCTTACATTCTCACGAGGTGCATGCATGCAAGAAGGGTGTTTCGTTTCATCTTTAAGGTCGTCAATTTCAATGGAGATATGCAATCTATGAGTACAAGAAAGGTACATGTAGGGGTTAGTAATACCAATCATGGTTGTACAAACTATAAAACTTATTTCTCAAACTACAGGCAACACACATCTATCAATAACAAAGAAAACCACATGAATAATCGAACAGCAAGTGCTTAGAAGTGCCAGAAGTTAAAAGGAACTATGCGCTGAACACGTCACTACTTAAGTGGCTTTTGAAGCCATCGCGATTTTCTCCCACGCCTCCTCGAAGAAAATCAATCAAGAGTAGAAAAAAGTAAGAGCAATTTCGGCTCCCCTAATCACGCCCACGTCTAGCGGTGAACTGCAGCGCACAACACCCGTAAGGAAGGGAGGAGGAGCCCATACCAAAGGGTAATCTTGCGCTCTATGATTGGGTCTTCGGGTGTTGTCTGAGAGCCTGCGGGTCACTAGGCCGAGGATAAAAGGCACAGCCGGGCTCCAGGAGATGCAGCGCCCTCTCGAGGACATGCGCAGGAGCCGTGTTGAAGCTCAGGTAGCGAGGACGGGCGGCCCGCCTCGGTGCCGGAGGGCCCACACGCCGCGTCCTCGAGTCCCCCCACACTCCTCCGAGGCCCGAGTGACCACGTACAGGCGAGGGGCGCTGGGGCGAGGCAGGTCACGCCCACATTTACACCTGTGGCTCCTCCACACACACACACACACACACACACACACACACACACACACACACACACACACACACACACACACACACACACACACACACACACACACTCTGCTTCGTCATGATTATCAAATGGTGACTAAATCGCAACGCCTTCCTTCGCCCGCACACACACACACACACGCACACGGAGCGGCTCCCTATCGCTCTGCAATTCAGTCCACGTCGGGAGATAATATTTCCCATCGCTCTGCCGTCCGTACCCCGCATGCCCAGGGGAGAAGGGAGATAGGGCAAGACGCGTCCTAAAGAACCGAGCCTATCCTACGTGCGCTCATCCAGAGGAAACCCTCAGGACCCAACGACGGCGTCCCGAATCACCAGGATGCCACGAATGTGCGTCCTACCCGCGATCCCCCGTCAAAGAAGCTGTTGTTGAGCGTCCGAGCCTCGCTCTGTCCCTCTCTCCTTCAGCTCCTACGCGTCGACCTGAGGTCCCTGAGCCTCGCTCCTTGAACCAGGTCCTCGCCCGCCTACACTGATCTACTTCTTTCCTGCTTGAGGAGGAGGTGGATGTGGATGTGGAGGTGGAGGCAGTCCCCTTCCCTCCCACCCTCCCTCTGGAGCGGGTCCTGGTCACCGTGACCTTCCAGCGGCGGCGGCGGTGACCCTGGCTGGGCGGTCACCTTCACCGGTGCAGGTTTTTGCTGACCACCTTACCTGGCCTCGCTCCGGCCCTCACTCCACCCATATTCCTCTTTTATTTATAACCTACAATTATTTCTCCCGTCGACCGTTTACGCCAGTGCCGTCAGCGCTGCGCGAAGGCCTATTACAGCCAACATCTCGCGAGTTAGGCCTACGCCAGACGATCTGATGGTCGCCGACGAGAGCTTGTCCTTGAAACATTCCTCCCGTGTAAAAATGCTGAAGCTTCAACAACCCACCGTAAAAAAAGGCAAGTTTCCCCTCGCGATGGAACCCGTTTTTAGCAGCCACGACGAAAGGCAGTACCGCGGCGAAACCTCTCGATTCTGATGAAAAGCAAACGCAAAAAGAAGACGTCCGTGTTAGGAGAGTGCAGAATCTCGAACTTCACTTGTGGGATAGGGGCAAGTCCAAGCAACTTCCCTTCTCTCAGAACAACCTCCTATGCTGGGATGGCGATCCTATCGATGATTTAAAAAAGGGTCTGGAGTTTTAATTCGAGCGAGGTCTGGACTCGAGGGGCTGATGGGAGGCGCAGGAGATGGGGGTAGGGTGGGGGTGGGGGTGGGGAGAGGGGACGAGGTGCCTCTAAGGCCTCGTTCTTTTCATGCTATCGGAGTTCCGTACCAGGAGCCAAGGACACGACTCGAGACAAGCGCTTCTGGAGCAGCGAGTGAAGCACATCGCGTCCGTCACGCATGCGCCGCGACCACACAAGGAGGAAATGATAATGGCCTTATAGGTCGTCCTCCAAACCGTCCTCCTCCTCCTCAGAGAACGCATTTAGAGATGAAGTCACTGGTGCCTCCTCGTCTCCTCCTCCTCCTCCTCCTCCTCCTCCTCCTCCCCGTTTGGATATCTCCCTCCCCCCTCCCCCCTCCCTCCGACCAGCCCCAGCAGCTTCAGGTGAGGCAGGTAGGTCTCCTTCGGCAAGTCACTCAGCAGTCTGGTCATGTCCAGTCAGGCAGGTCACTCGTCTAACCCGACCGACCCAGCCTTGGGGCTTCTGACCTGCTCTCTTCATTCCTCCACTTCGTTTTCCGCTTCCTTTCTTGCATTCCTCTTGAATCGTCATTAATAGCATTTTGTCTGCTCGCTCTCAAGTCATGGCTGGTAATTCTTGAAATGTTTTGCAGTATATAAAAACGAGTGTGTGTGTGTATGCATATATATGTATATATATATATATATATATATATATATATATATATATATATATATATATATATATATATATATATAATATTAATACAGTGTTCCTATTTTCCTTGATTCTCTCAAAACTAATCTAGCGCACCACCAAAAACGACCGATTAGCGACTCATTAAACAATTATCTCCCATCTACCGACCTTGCACATCAGCCTCCCTGATTCTGCAGGTTGTGTTAATGTTATCACTTCGAAAAAAAAAACACAACGACTCAGGAATTTCACACAGCCTTCATCCGCCTCATGGCCGTCGCATGATTTCCCAACCCGGCCTTCGTCCGCGGCCTAACTCCTCCTCTTCCATCTCGGTCAGACCCGAACAACACCCGTCAATAGTCGATGCAAACGCATGCTGATCAATGGTAATCCGACGCGAATGCTTCTGGGTGCCTCGGCGGTATGGCCTGGCTAGCTACTACCCCTTACGCTTACCCCTTACCCCTTACCCCTTCCCCTTCCCCTGCCCGTACCCGTGCCTGTGCCCTCTTCCCCCTTCCAGTGCCCCTTCCCCTCCCCCTCCCCCTGTCGCGGCGGCCTGGCCTGCACCTCTGCCAAATACCGTACCCTCATTAGGCATCGTCTGGACCTGACCTCCGAACAGCTATCATAAAGGGGTTCCGTTCTTGGCCCTCTAAATGGAAAGCGACCGGCGTTCGGACGATGCTTGCTCGGATGTTGAAGACGCAATGGAGAACTACGAAATGTAATCTACATACGAAGCTAACAATGAGAAAAGACGGAGAGGAGTTTTAAAGCAATGCTTGACGTCACCCAAGATCAGCGCCCCATTATCAGGTCCCTTAAAACAACGACAGCAAAAACACGCTAGTCGCACTATCGGCGAAATCGCGCAGGCAACTCAGAACAAGGAAGCTCGGAGTGTTTTAGGTGCGAATTCCCAACGTTTATCGAGGACAGGGCATTAAGCATAACAAGTTGTTCCCTCACCTTCTCTTCCATGTGTCTCGTTAGCTACCTCCCCCCACACCCTCCCACCCTCTATACCCCCTCCTCCCGCCCCTCTCCCCCTCTTCCCCCTCTCCTCCCCTCCCACCCCAATCAGCAAGGCAGGACGCGTACAGAGTCGTCCAGGGAGTGCCTAGTAATGCCACATCGGTTCGAACTCTTTCTTCCTCTCCTATTTTCTCAAGAACGTTCGACAAGTCCATTATATCTCTAAGACATCTACACCTCTTGCGGGATCCTCTATTCGGAATTAATCCTATTCCAGATTTTTTTTTCTTCGTTTCGATGTGCTTTTCAGTCTCCGATTTCCAATGTGATATCAACGAATTCTACTGAAATGACGTTGGGAAGAAATGCGACAATTAAAACAATCATCCATAAAAAGCGTTAGAAAAATCATGAAATTCTGAATTAAATTTACCAAAATGACGCTAAGGAAAGAAAGAAAAAAGAAAGAGAAAAAAAAACAGACCTAAATACAACAATCAGAAAGAAACATACTTAGGAAAATGAAACGGATGAAAATCGGAGTGAAATTGACTGAAATGAGACAAACAATAAAAATAATAATAATATTAAGAAAACGCCAATCTGAAAACGACTGAATCCGAACGAAACCCCCACTGACGCCCGTAACGCCAAGCACAGTCCCAAGTCGTAGCCCGGAAGTAAACGAGATCACGAGGCAACGGAGGGACCCGGAGGTCAGATCCGTCTCCCTCGAAGGCGAAGGAGATTGGGAATTTTTATCGTCGAATAACTCACTGTCGAACGCTCGCGGAGATCTTGTAATGGTATCGACCAAGGTTACTTACTGTGTGTATATTGTCTTGTATTCTGTTGCTGTAATCGATGAATTGCCTGTGGGATTGCATATTTCCTCATCACTGTCTTCATTTGTTCCCATTTCGTTTTACATGGATCTTGAGACGGGTATCTAGCCCTTTCTAAGATAATACAGATATGTATTCACGTGCCAGCATTCGTAACACAGTCGTTAGCGCGCGCGTGAGTGTGTTATCCTCCTTCCGTGTCAAAAAGGGTGTTTGGGTATGCCTGCTCAGGTGAAATTCTCTCTGCCTGCCTCTCTCTCTCTCTCTCTCTCTCTCTCTCTCTCTCTCTCTCTCTCTCTCTCTCTCTCTCTCTCTCTCTCTCTCTCTCTCTCTCTCTCTCTCTCTCCAACACAAAGACACAAAGCACACGGACAAAGCACAGGCCAGCTAGCTATGGACGACCAGACAAGGACGACTACACGGTCTACACAGCAAGCCTCCTGGACATGGCCACAAGGACGACCGCCTACAAAGGCAGAGGGGGAGGCGGAGGCAAAGCGACAACGACAAGGGCGATCTACTTGCTACAGGGGGTTGGGGGGGGGGGGGGGGGGCGGGGGGGGTCAAGGGGCAGGGGGTGGGGTGTGGTGGGGGTGTGGTGGGCGTCTCTCTTCCCCGTGCTACTCACTTCCTTTACTATCGTCTCCTGGGGAAGGCGGCGGGCTCTCCTTCAGGTGGTGAGGGCTTTCCATCGTCATCTGGCGGAGGCTGGGTGCGGGCGGGGCCCACTCTGACACTCTCACCTCCACCTTGACCTCTCTCTCTCTCTCTCTCTTTCTCTCACCGACCTCCGTCAGGCCGCCCTCACCTCACACGTACCTTGGGGGGCTAGACCGAGGGGGAGCTTCCTTGGGGGGTAGTGGTTGGGGGAGGTGCTTTGTGCAGGGGGGGACGTCAGCGAGGGGAGAGACAAGGGGAGCTGGACTGGCTGTGCGGGGCGGGGCGGGGCGGGCGGGGCGGAGGGGGGCGGCGCAACCCTGCTGCTTCTTCCGTCGTCCTTGGCGCTGACTGGCTTCAGGGTTCAGCTTCTACGGCGCCATCACACCTGGGGGGATGCAAGGAAAGGGGGGGTGTTATTACGTGCTCCACTTCACTCTATGATCATATATATCTAGACCTTACTAAAAAAATTAAATAAATGTCAAATACCGCTGTTAGCTCTTTCCATAGCAACATGGGAGAGCCCACAGCGTTTCAAGAACAAGATAAAATTAATGAATTCAACCAAAAAATATAAAGATTTGCTTGCTCGATACGGCCGGAACCAAAGGCCATAAAATATTCCCTTCAAACCAGAGATTCGCCGGAACCGCCGAATCCGAGACGCACAATATTTATGCTTCCTTTGCATCTTTGAATTTTCAAAAAGTGTGTGTTTACGTATGCATGTATGTACACACACTCACACACACCAACACACACACACATATGTGTGCGTATATTTATGTATGTATATGTGTGTGTGCATGTATGTGTGTATGTATGAATGTATGTATGTATGTATGTATGTGTATGTATGTATGATGTATGTATATGTGTGTATGTATATATATATATATATATATATATATATCAAAGATCCCCTTCCACATGAGATAATCATTCACATCCTGCTTAGTTTTAACAACAAAAAACACTCCGCTGATATGAAGGCATCCGTTGAAAGTACGCGGACGTACCTACATCATCACATCACGTATATCATTACCAAAAACACACACACACACGCAAGAAAAACGAAAGCAAAAACATCTGCAACGTGTACGCGCCGGTGTCTTTTCTTGGGGAAATTGGCCGCCCGTAAACGAACTCCCGAGGGCGAGGCCAGCCGGACACGCGAGAGCTACTGGTCAACTATCGCCTGTCTTGAAAATAGCTGTTTCTCTTTACCTCCTCCTCCTCCTCCTCCTCCTCCTCCTCCTCCCCCTTCTCCTTTTACTGACAGCTATCAAAATACTTATGACCACTGATGTCTAAACTAGCTCTCCCCGACACACCCTCTTCCTTTTCCTCTATCTTCTTCTCTTCTTTCTTTCTCTTCTCCATCCCTTTCTTTCTTTCTCTCTCTCATTCTCTCTATCTCTCTCTTTCTCTCTCTCTCTCCCTCCTTCCTCACCCTCCCTCCCTCCCCTCCTTCCATAGACACCCCTAAGTATGACAATATCTTATCTCCCTTCCTCCCCAGTGTAATTACTCGCCGCTTGCTCAATTGCACCATGAAGCACTATTACCCTCCCTGCAATATATCCAAGTAACAAAGGGAGATTACCACGCCTCGTGTGTCTACTTTTCGAAACGTCCGCCCGAAAACCGTCGCCACGCCCATGCTACTCTCTCACGCCCCCCCCCCCCCCCCCCCCCCTAGCCAAAAACAGCCCCAAAGCCTAAGACACTCGATTTTTTTTCGCGTCTATGCTCCTATGAAGTTCCATGACGCTCATGCTCCTATGAATAAAATCCTTTGAGGAAGGTGATTTGGTTCGCAAAAGACGATTCTACGGAAAATGAAGCACGCTACTATGAGGGTGTCTCTCTGTGTTTCCCTCCCTCCCTCCCTCCCTCTCTCTCAACTCTACCTCTTATCTTCCATTCCTTTCCCTCTCCATCTCTTTCTCGCGATTTTTCGTACCTATCGCTTCCACGCGTTAACTTTGGTCCTATTAGAGGCTTCTTTTTCCTCTCCGACCTCCGTACGTAAGAAATCCAACCAACCTCTCTGGGCTAACCTCGTAAGCTCTTCCGTGTTGGCACGGCTCAGACGAATGAACGAATGGCTGCATCTTTACGAGGTGTCCCTCTCCCTCTCTCAATCTTGTCTCGCTCGCTTTCTGTCCCTAGCTCTGTTTTTGCCCGTCTGTTTGTCTATGTCTGTCTCCCCTTCTCTCTTGCTTTCTCTACTTCTTTCTTTCAATCATTCATTCATTCATTCATTCATTCTTTCTTTCTTTCTTTCTTTCTCTCTCTCTCTCTGGCTCACTGTTTCACTGTCTCTCTCTCTCTCTCTCACTTTTTCTCTACGTCTCTCTCTCTCTCTCTCTCCCTCTCTCTTTCATTCCTTCCTCATCTCTTCCCACACTTCCTGCCAGGATAAAAATGGGTAACGTGTGTTGACACCCCACACACGGGAACGCTGAGAACCCTTTTTCGAAACGTTTCACAGGTTGTTCTTTCTTCGCCATTTGTGCCTCTGATTCTGCTTCATTTACACAGGAGAGAGAGAAAGAGAGAGAGAGAGAAAGAGAGAGAATAAACCAGGGAGAGATAAAGAGAGAGATAAATCCAGAGAGAGAAAGAAAGAGAGAAAACCAAGGAGAGATAAAGAGAGAGAGAGAAACCCAGAGAGAGAAAGAAAGAGAGAAAACCAAGGAGAGATAAAGAGAGAGAGAAACCAAGAGAGAAAGAAAGAGAAAAAAAACAGGGAGAGATAAAGAGAGAAAGAGAGATAAAAAACAAGAAAACTATAAAAAGAGACAGAGAAACAAAAATATCACTAAAAAAAAGACAAAACGAGAGCAGTTAACCTCGCGGCCGCACGTGTCCAGAACGAGGCAGCGCCGCCTATGACAGATGGCAAGAATGCAAATCCGCAGGTGACGATCCGACGGGTTGACAGGTGTAAACGCGGAGGGATAGGGGATCGGGGAGGGGGAGGGGGGAGGGGGGGGGGGGGGGGGGGGGGGGGAGGGTGAGGGGGGCAGCTGGTAAGGAAGACAGACCGACCCTCGTCCGACTGGATCCTCACAAGCACGACCACTTTTCTCGAGACTCCGATGGGTAAATAAGGCGTCGGCGCTGATGAATGGACAAAGGAATAAGCGAGGGAGGGAGGGAGGGAGGGAGAGAGAGAGAGAGAGAGAGAGAGAGAGAGAGAGAGAGAGAGAGAGAGAGAGAGAGAGAGAGAGAGAGAGAGAGAGAGAGAGAGAGAGAGAGAGAGAGAGAGAGAGAGAGAGAGGGGGGGGCGAAAGCAGAAGGTATCCGAAAGGACATATGGGGATAAAGAAGAATAGGAAGGAGAGGAAGAAGAAGAGAAGAAGGTGGAAGAGAATGAGGGGGGGGGTAAGAAGAAGAAGAAGGGGAGAGAGACGACGAAGAGGATAAGGAGAAGGGAGAGGAAAAAGAAGAAGAAAAGAAGAAAAGAAGAAGAGGAAGAGAAGGAAGAGGAGGAGTAGGAGGAGACACAAAAACTGGTTCACTAGGTCGGCAGAATAATAATAAAGCTTTAGTAGCTCGAGGAAAGCGAAAGAGCTGAGGTAAGGAGTGAAGTGGGAGGGAGGGAGGGAGGGAGGGAAGAGTAGGGTGGAGTGGAACAGCTGGACCTGGAAGCGAGGGTAGGGGGAGAGAGAGGGAGAGAGGGAGGGAGGTCCAAAGGGAAGAAGGGAGGGAGAGAGGGAGGGTGGGGGGAAATAACAGGTAGGGGAGAAAGAAGGGAGGAATCGAAGGGGGGGGGGGGGGGGGGGGAGGTAGGGGGAAGTTAAGGGAGCCTCGCTACTACAAGAACGCGGCGTCGCTAAAGGCGTGGGACCAACAGCAGCGTCGGGGCCTTAAGCGTGCTAGTTTCCGGCAGCGTCTTCCGGTCAGCGCAGAGCGGGGCGGGGCGGGAGTGGCGAGGCGGTCACGTGGTCGGGAAGTCGGGGAAGGGGGGGTGGGGGGGAAATGGGAAGGGGGTAAATGGGGAGAGAGGGGAAAGGGGGTAAATGGGGAGAGAAGGGAAAGGGAAGGGGGGAAGGGGGAGAGGGAAAGGAGGGAGAGGGGAAATGGGGAAGGGTGGAGAGGGGAGGAGGGTAAATGGGGAGAGGGGAAATGGGGAAGGGGGTAAATGGGGGAGAGGGGAAAAGGAAGGGGGATGAATGGGAGAGAGAGGGGAAACGGGAGAAAAGAGATAAAGAATGTAAATGTTGAGGTGGTGAGACAAGAATGAAGAAAAGAATAGAGGGGTGCGAAAATGAAAAGAAAAAGAAAGAGACAGAAAAAGAGAGAGAGAAAGAGAGAGCAAGAGGAGTAACGGGGGCAGGTAACAGTGGAGAGGTGACGCAAGTGGACAACGAATGTCACTTCTTAAAGCGGGCCGCGCACTAGGCCTCCGGTGCAGAGCCTCTTGTTTCCGATCACTTGGCATTCTGTGTAAGCCGTGGGATTTTCCATAAGAAAAAAAAAAACTCGATTTCGCCTGTGTAAGTCAATCATACACACACACACACACACACACACACACACACACACACACACACACACACACACACACACACACGCACACACACACACACAATATATATATATATATATATATATATCTCTCTCTCTCTCTCTCTCTCTCTCTCTCTCTATATATATATATATATATATATATATATATATCTTCTCTGCTGCGGGATATCTACATCAATCAATGAAGCGACGAACAAATCTAATTAACTTTCAGTATCCTCATTTTCTAAAATCCCGATTGATATGATGAACATACCTAATAACCTCTTATTTCTAATTCTACAAATCATGATATATACCAGAAGTGACAAGGACAATTCCCTGTTACAAGTCGGACGTTTTGCATGGGATTAGTCTACGTAGATCACCGGCAAAGCTTGTCTTGAGTCCAAAAATCGCAAACAATTTACGGAATGTTTCTCGAAATGTTGGCTCTGAGGCAGGTCTTCCGTTGTTTTCTCTCTCTTTCTCTCTGTCACACCCACATAAACGCACGCGCGCACACACGCACGCACGCACGCACACACACACACACACACACACACACACACACACACACACACACACACGCACACACACACACGCACGCACACACATACACAACCTATACTCACATACGAGCACACGGCACTTGCACACAGACAAAAAAAAAACATAGTATTTTCTCGCCCCGGCGCACATAGACCCGGTAGTCACCACCATAGTTCAACCACGTCACAAAACCTTCACCATAAACGGGTAACGTCTCCACCGTGTATGTATGTGTGTGAGTGTGTGTGTGTGTGTGTGTGTGTGTGTGTGTGTGTGTGTGTGTGTGTGTGTGTGTGTGTGTGTGTGTGTGTGTATGTGTGTTTAACAAGGTCATAATGACCAGCTGGAGAATACCTTGCGGCTCCTGAAACTAAGGTCACCCACAAACGCATTCTGCAAAAATAACTCCAAAAAGTGTTCGCTTTATTAAGGTAATCTGCGACGCGCGATGTTCAAGGCGACACGCAACTTTGAAAGCTCGTTGCATCGCAATTACGCATGAAGGACACAGGAACGACAAGAGTACTCAACCTCCCAATGACGAATTCTCACTTCAACATTGCGTAACAAACATTTAAGCATCGTCTGTAGCAACGACTACATAAAAGTGATGATGATAACAATGATAATAAAAAAAGGCAACGCATGGAAAGATACAGGCATAAGACACAAAAATGTCGACTCGTTTCTCCCGTCCTGTCAGCCATGTACACCTGCTCTTCCCTCCCCCCCCTTCCCTCTTTCCCTTACCGCCCCTTCCCGCCTCCCCTCTCCTCCCTCCCAGCTTGCGGTCATCATCTATGGCAGGTCAACCCGCCCCAAACAACCGCAACTGTTAAATGTCCGTCCAGCCCAGCCCAGCGTGCCGCCTGCGGTCAGCGCGACCTTTTAAACTGTCACACATATCAGTGAGTGCCACCGGCGATTGGGGGGTGTGGGGGGGCGGGGAAGGAGGGCCAACAAATAATGTGGCTAGTGTTTCCCCTCAGTCGGTAACATAAGGACACATGGAGGGGAGGGAGGGAGGGATAGCGGAAGGGAGGAGGGGAGGAGGAGGAGGAGGAGGAGGAGGAGGAGGAGAAAGAGGAGGAAGAGTAGGTCCCCCTCGACGCAAGGATGTTACAGGGCTGCGGTTTCGTGGGGGGAGCATCACAAGCGCTCATCCCGATCTTGGAGAGAAAGGCATCTGAACGGCACTTACATTACGAGACCTCCAGGACGCGGATTATTTACAACCATGTTACATCGAGTCTTCCAATCTCTATCGGCAACAGACTCTTGACACGAACATCAAACTGTCAAGAGTGATGTTGACAAAGACAGCTTCGATGCAAAGTTGACAAATCGCTCCGTGCGATTAGGAAGAAATGAATCAATAAACTAAGAGGAAGGAGTAAGCGCGAAGAGTAAGACCAATAGAACTCCTTCCTTTCCAATCTGGCACCTGTGTTTCCGAGACAATGATATGATACACGATCCCCTCCTTCGGTATAACTAAAGAAAAAAAAACAGAGAGCGAAGGCGAGAGCGAGGCAGAGGGCTAAGGAAAGGGAGAGAAGAGGAGAGGAGAGGGGAGGAACCACTGGGGTAGGGAGGGAGGGAGAGGGCTAAGGAAAGGGAGAGAAGGGAAGAGGAGAGGGGAGGAACCACTGGGGTAGGGAGGGAGGGAGGGGGGCGGGAAAACAGATCAAACGTTGGTGTTTTTTTTTGGGGGGGGGGTTCAAAGTGAGGTTTTGGCCCTGTGGGAGACATCCAAGGAGGAGGTAGTGGCTTGTTGAGGTCGAGTCACAGTAGGGGGTGGCACTGTATTGCTAGGGGGTGAGGTGGGGGGGGGAGAGCTGGCACTGCGGGAGGGGGCTTGGACTGACGACGCCCTGTGGGGGATGGGGAGTGGGTGGTGACGATGGTGCGGTAGGGTTAGGGCAGCCGGAGAACAAGATGGAATGTGTGTGTGTGTGTGTGTGTGTGTGTGTGTGTGTGTGTGTGTGTGTGTGAGGAAGAGAGAAAAAGAGAAAGAGAAAGAGAAAGAGAGAGAGAGAGAGAGATACGAAAGAGGACAAAACCCAGCGTGTCCTATGTTTCTCACCTTACAACAAATACCTTAAAACCTTACCCAAAAAGAAAAGAAATCTTTCTCACCCTTAGCCTCGGACCAAGAAGATCAAGAGGACGAGGCGTCGGGCGAGAGAAAGAGCAAGAGGAAGGGCGAGAGATGCGGGGCCGAGGCAAAGCGAAGTAGGCGGGACGAGTACAAAACCGCAGGTACAATCCGCGGCACGGAGCAGGGCGGAGCTGCGGTGGGCCGCTGGTCCGCGTGGCCCTGTGCCTCCCGCAGCCGCCGCCGCCATCTCGCCTCCTTGACAAATTGCTTCCGTGGTGTGACCGCGTGTTTTTCCCGGTGCCCGCTAGGTGGCCGCCGCGCACCGTGTCATGAAACATGGCTGATTGCGGGTTGACGGCGGCACCTGTCGCTCTGTTACAACACTTGCTGCTGAGAGCGTAACAGGTGTGTACTTTCGGCCCGTAATCGTATTGATGTATCATATATGCAGTCTTCTTTTTTAGCAAATACGCGAAAATCTCTGATCCGACTTTGACCAGAATTATCCAAGAGTCCGAAACGAAGTCAAAACAACGGGAGTCAAAACAAGGGGGCTAGGTCACGTGCTCTCACGTATCCTACGGAAGTGAACATTTTCCAAAGCTGTCCATTTAAGGTAATCCTTACACCTATAAATAAAAAAGGAAGTAAAAAAAAAGACGTTTAAGATTACAGCTACCGCGAAATCGACGATCGAATCGCTACTAACAAGTTCCTCCAGAGGAAGGGGGAGAGGTCGATAGGGAGGAGAGGGGAGGAGAGGGGAGGAGAGGGGAGGAGGGAAGGGGAGGGAGGAGGAGTGCCCAGCTGTCACGCGCCACTCGCCTCGGCCGCAATATGGCGCCCCATTCATCACCAGCCTCCTTCGAATCGCCGTGGTGCTTCTGAAACGCCTTGCTTATTATCTCCGTGTGAACGATGAATCTCTCGCTCTTTCTCGCCTTCGTCATCGCCTGCACGCGCTGTCGAGGCCGATGACAGCGCCATGTGACACCGGGAGTGAAGCAGACAGAGAGAGGGAGGGAGGAAGGGAGGGAGAGGGAGAGAGAGAGATATGAGGCGCAGACCGAGAGACATACAAACACAATTAAACCAACCACCGCACGCACAAGACAATAACACTCAGAGGAACCTCACCGACAAAGAACCACGAAATCACTCGTCAAAACAACAACAACAACGACAATACGCTAGCGGTCGTCATACGGAGGATGATGTCGCACCGGAACGACGCACCGGACGACGGGAAAGGGTCGGAAACGCAGGATGGGCAGGGCAGGGCAGGGCAACCACCGCAAGACACACACGCACACGCACACACACACACACACACACACACCCTCACGTACGTAACCGGACCGGAAGTCAACGCTAACGTTCGTTAATCATGTTTTCTCTTATCTCTCCGTTCCTTCCGAATTCCTTTACTTGAGGTGTATTTCCTAATGAAAAGAAGGAGGGTAAAGGGGAGGAGAGGGGAGGGGGGGGGGTAGGGGAGAGGGAGGGGGGGAAGGGAAAGGTCAATCCTTCGCTATAAAGACAATCCTTCAGCTCTGTCTGCGACTTCTACTGGGTGACCTAACCCGGAAGCACTTGACGACCTGCCACTTCCATCCGGGAATCGTGGTGGGGGAGGGAGGGAGGGAGGGAAGGAGGGAGGGGGAGAGGAGTAGGGCGGTCCTTATTAGGCGTAATTACGATCGTGCGACATCAACAACCTCACAAGTGTGTGTGTGTGTGTGTGTGTGTGTGTGTGTGTGTGTGTGTGTGTGTGTGTGTGTGTGTGTGTGTGTGTGTGTGTGTGTGTGTGTGTGTGTGTGTGTGTGAATATGCGTGCTTCCTAAAATCTCCCAAAAACACACTATTTACGCCATCAAAGTGAAGCGACACGAACAGCGCCATGGTTACGAGTGCCTGCCTGGCATCTTGGGTCGCCGATCTACAACCCGCCAATTCGACCTTTACTTCCTGGAGCTTAATTACGGGTTGAATAATGGTATTAAGGTTAAGCAATTTAAAAGTATCGCTCCGCTACCCGGCACTGTGACGAGCACGTTACATGAACGTTCAAACACAAGCACAAACACGCACACACGTACCCCCCCCACCCCCGCCCCACACGCACACACAAAAACTACAATAAAACGATTACTTGCCAAGGGTGACAGAAAGGCGGGCGAGAGAATGCCAATAAAGGATGAAAGAGAGTAAAGGGAGTTATACCATAGGCCAATAACGGAGATATATGAATAAAATAATTGGTCATTCTGGACGATATTTAAACAATAAATATATCTAACAACACCTGCCCTCCCCTACCAAGAAAGATCCAGCTATCTCATAATAAAATTTTCTGAGAAAATCAAAATAAAAAAGAAAACGACCAAGGAAAATAAACCGTAAAAAATAGCACAAAAATGGATAGAGAAACAGGAAAACAAATGAAAATAATAAAGAATGGAAACCAAAAATAGGAAAAAAATTGAACCCTTCTCCCCATCCCCCATCCCCCTTCCCCCTACACTTCTGAATCCTCCTTCAATCTACCGCTAAACCCATTGACGATCTCGTAGGAGGGAGGGAGGCATGGGGAAGGGAAGGAGGGAGGGATGGTCAGGGATGGAGGAAAGGAGGGAACGACGGTTGGAGGGAGGGAGGGAGGAAGGGAGGGGAGTTCTCATGACCCGAGTATTTTGGGACCATTGATTGAACTCTGGTTGGGATGCAGTTTAGTGGGGTGGAGTGGGAGGTTAAGTGGTGGAGTGGAGTGGGAGGCTGAGAGGTGGGATGGAGTAGTAGGTAGGGGCTGGCGTGGAGTGGAGGTGGAGTGGGAGGTGCGCTGGTGTGGGTTGGAAAATGAACAATAAAGAAAGAGATACAAAGTGGATAAATTAATTTATAAAAGGAAGAAAGAGAGAGAGAGAGAGAGAGAGAGAGAGAGAGAGAGAGAGAGAGAGAGAGAGAGAGAGAGAGAGAGAGAGAGAGAGAGAGAAAGAAAGAAAGTCTAAACTGAGGTCGTACCTATGACGTCAGGTGAGAAAAACCAAATAACTTACAGGTTAGTGTGTGCGTGTGTGTTCGTGTTGGAGGGGGAGGGGGGAAGGAGGAGGGGGTAAAGTGAGAAGGGGAGGAGAAAAGAGGGAGGGGGTGCAATGAAAATTCTCAACGCGTAATCCCCCCCCCCCACACTCCCCCTCCCCTTAACCCCCCGCCCCCACTCCACTTTGAAGACCATCCGTTAAGTATCCGTCAGCTACTTACAAGCCGCAAATTATCCACTTGTTATCAACGATGGTATGAAAGAAAGAAAAGAGAAAACAAAGGAAAATGAAAGAAACAAAGAGAAATAAGTGAGAAAATGAAAGAAAGGAAAAAATAAATTAAAAAAAAGGCGATTATGATCTTTCTGCCACCGTTTCATAGGGACTTAATTCGTATCAAAGGAAATCGGACAGAAACGCGGACCGGAAAGGTGGAACGCGGAAGGTGGATGCTGTCCACTCCACAACCGACATCACACTGCGTGGTTGGGAGTGGAGAAGGTGGAGGAGTGGCACAAGGGAGGGCGTGGAGTGTGTGAGTAACTGAAAGAAGTAGAGAAGGAGTGGGAGTAGAGAAGAGTAAGAGTGGGAGTGGGAAGGATGAGTGGGTGAAGACGGATGGAATCGAGAAGTGGAGTGGAATAAATAAACAGAGGAAATGCACGAAGAAGTGGAGTAGAAAAGAGGAGTGGAGTGGAGTGGAGTGGAGACCTTCATCCCTCACTCCCTCACCTCCTGCATGAGCTTCGTGTCATGGTCTCTCTCTCTCTCTCTCTTTTTGCATGCTGGTTTTGCATTCGCATGACGCTCTAATGGATGCCTGTACCTTGCATGACTCTTGTGCTTTGCTGGATGTCCTTGCGGTTACTGTTTTGGAGGCTCCTTTACATCTATGATTTATTCTCTCTCTCTCTCTCTCTCTCTCTCTCTCTCTCTCTCTCTCTCTCTCTCTCTCTCTTCTCATACTTTATATCCAACTCACGCCTCCTCCCACCTCGTTAATAAATTAGTAAAGACTTTTATACCTCGCTTGCACCTGCCGCCCACACACCTATTTAATCCCCCCCCCCTCCATCTTCCTCCGCCCGCAATCCACCTTCCCCTCCTCCTCCCCCTCCCTCTCCCCCCCCCCCTTTCTGTCTGTCTGTGAGGAGAGGAAAGACACTGTGTTTGACTTAATGAAAAAAAAGAACATAAAGAGGTTCATTTTTTGATATATCTACTACCCACGCATGCAGAGAATGAGGAAGGGGGAGAGGATGAGAAGGGGGGGGAGGGGGAGGTGAGAGGGGGTCGTACGCTACTGTTTTGGTCTTCAGGTCGTACTTGGAAGGTCGTGTGTGACAGTAGGAGGAGCATCGTGACGCTGATGGCGACGGCGGTGATTAGATGACAGTACTGGTGACTGTTGGCTGTACCGACTGACTCACGGGTGACTCTCCTCCGCGGAAGGGCTGCGGTAATGAGAAACAGGGGAGAAGGAGGTGGAGAGAGAGAGAGAGAGAGAGAGAGAGAGAGAGAGAGAGAGAGAGAGAGAGAGAGAGAGAGAGAGAGAGAGAGAGAGAGAGAGAGAGAGAGAGACCCTCGCCCGCGGATGGAGATGCTTAGACGAGCCAGCGGTCTGTGGGAAGACCGAGAGCGCCTTCTGTAGCCCCCACAAGGGAAGAGGTAGTTAGGCGCGGCAACCGTCCGTGGCCAACAGGAGTGCAGAAGTGGCGAAGGGAGACGAAAGAAGGAATAAAGGAGGGGGGAAGGTGGGGAGAGCATAGGTTGATAACAAGAGGGGGGAGGAAGGCAGAAGATTGGCGAGAGAGAGAGAGAGAGAGAGAGAAGGAGGAGCACAAGTGGATTACAGAAGGAGAGAGAGAAACAGAGAAGGGACAAAGGGAGGAAGGAAGGGTGGTGGAGCATAGGTGGATAACAGGGGGGTTGGAGGGGGGGGGGGCATGGTAGACTTCTAGGGTGAGGAGAAAAGAATGAGTGTCGCGTTCATGCTCAGCGGAGAGGACAGCCGAAGGTGGGAGTCAAACGTAGAACCTACCAATCACGACGTTCTACTGAACTTACAGCGTTCCACAGTCCGGTGCCGCGTGTCTCGCTCGAATCACCGAATCACCGAATCACCAGAAGAGGATAATCACATCCCCAATCTTCTAACATTACGGTTCGCTCAGTAAAGCTACTTGTTAATGGCGCTTTTAGATCTGAAGCGAATTATTTAACCGATTGTTCGCGATGAATGAAACTAGATTTCTTTCCATCATTCATGAATAAAAAACGGATGGGTTCTTAGCCATGAGGGAATGGTGATCGACGTTTGTTTACATTAGTCTAGCAAGTGCGTTACGTCAGCGTCTATACGGGCTAGCTTTGAAACCCGTATTCCTGACCTTTGCATGAAAAGATATAAACATAAACGAGAGGGAGAGGGAGGAAGAGGGGGAGATATATACAGATATGGTGGAAGAGGGAGAGGGAGAAAAAGGGAGATGGGAAGAGGGGCCGGGATATATAGATAGATACAAACAGACAGAGAGACGAAGACAATACAAGCACATCTATCTCTTCGCGTACAGCAAGATCAGGCGTGGTGATCTAGAGAACTTCACGAAATGGAACCGCGATCTCTCCCTTCCTGATACTATCATACATACTTCGCTTGCTTGTTTTACATCGCGTGTCGAGCGCACACGATCCCGCCGCAAATATCCTTCGCTGAACGCCGACACATAAAATACTCATTTGCATTCGGCTTGTTCTAGCACCAGCGCTGCGGCCGAGCGGGGAGGGCCGTGCTCTGCTGGCTATCACATTCGGGTTTCATGTTAACCGAAGCAGCGGGGAGAGGAAAAGGCGTGATGGGCCACCTGTCGCTGTTCGAAGGTGGGGGCGGAGGGGGGAGAGGGAGAGGGGAGGAGGGAGAGAGGGAATGCGAATGAGGAGGAGGAGGAGGAGGAGGAGGAGAGGGAGGGGTATGGCCCGGATCCGACTGAAAATTCTCTCGCGAACGTCAGGTGCAGCTCCCGAGTTTTTCCCCGGCCAAGAACGACCTCCTGTGCTCCTGAAGGGTCTGTCAACTCGCCCCGTCCTCCCTTGGCCTTTCACCAAGAGACGTCCCTCTGGGGTCTTCTGGGGTCCTCTGGGGTCCAGCTCGTCGTGGGCCCGCGAGGGAGCGAGCGTGAGCACAGGGAGCGTGGTTTCCACGGTGTCCAGCGGTGACCCAGCTGGGGGAGCTCCGCGGCTCACCGCTGGCGCCAAGCACACGCTGGCGTCGGCGACGTGACTCATCACACGCCACATCACACGCCACCCTCTGCCATCACGCCACACATCTGCCGTCGCTGCTGCCACCGCCGCCGCCGTCACGATCACCTGCGATGCTTCCGTCACCGAGAGCACCGCTGACTCTCCGTTCACAACACAGTCACTCGTGTTACGGCTTTTCTCTTCGACATCATGCTAATGCCTTATTCCGATTCGTCATTCTTATCACTAACAAGAAACGAACGAGAAACTCTTACCATCAATCACCACTAAGTATTCCGGATGTATCCAGCATCACCCACTGTCACTGCGCATCCTCGGTATCCAACCAAAGACCAAAACTTCCTTTCCTGCATCACTGTGTACAAAATCCACTTCGACTACACCTCGGCAGTCACCACCATCACAATGACACCGAAATCACAACACCTGCTAGCACTCGAGCACACCACACTCCACAGCACATCACAAGCGGCCAGAACAGAACACCTCACAGCACACAGCCCTTTTTCCGAGGCAAGAACCACTGCTCGCGAGTCCAGTCCAGAGCACTTCGCGGCACAGTCCTCACTTCACGGCGAGCGGACTCGTAGTGGTCGTAGTCGCAGCTCCTCCCTGATCATGGTCAAGGGCAGAGACCAAGACGAGCGAGACACCGCGGTGAACGCAAGACTCGAGGTCGCCTTCGCCCGGAGTGATGAATGAAGCTAGGGGGTTCGGCCGTTCCTCATAACTCACGGGGCGGGAGCGGACAGCCGAGGTCGCCAATCAAACGACGCAGTCCGGACACTCCTCCTTCGCCTCCCCCCTCCCTCCCCCCCATCCCTCCTTCCCCCCGTCCGTGTCACGCTGCGGCGCTCGGCCTTCGGGGAGACGGAGAAAGTCGCGCGACGGCTAACTGGAGCAACAACACCAAGGTCTTCGAGGCTCCTGTTCCCTGCAGGAGGTAGGAGGAGGTGGTGGCGTTGCGGTGGGGAGGAAAATGGGGAGATGGGAAGTCCGAAGGGAAATGGAATACAGAGGAAGGAAGGAAGGAGAAAAATGAACTTCCGAAGAATAGATGGTCTAGAAAGACTAAAGAAAAACAAAACGAGGGAGGAAAAGGACAGGAGAGAAAGAAAGGTAGGAAAAAAGAGAATGTGAGAAAAACAAAAGAAGGGGGGGAATGAAGAGGAAGGAGAAGGGAAAAAAGAAAAGGAAGATACTCGACAAACTCATCCAACAAAGGAAACAGACGCAGCGGTATCTGCCAAGAGCCGCTCACCAGAAGCCCCTCGTCGTGCAGAGAACCTCCTCAACAAGTCCTCGCGAAGTCCAGCCAGGAATCTCAACGCCCGACCGAGGTCTGACGAGGTGTGGCGGTCCGAGGCTCGGTTCCCCCTCGGTCGGTCACGCGAGCGAGCGGGGTCCGCGGGTGTAACCGAGGTCCAGGTCCCCTTCCCGACGCCAATCGCCGCGGCGGCGGACGGCAACAGTTGGCACCCCGGGAACGCCCATGAGCAAATTTTCTAGTTTCTGGTCTCGTTCTGGCCAGGTGCTTTGGGTGGGGGGGTGCGAGGGGACGGGGAGGAAGGGAGGAAGGGAGGGAAGGGAGGGTGGGAGGGAGACCAGATGGCCTCGCGGGGTCCGTCCATGACCGCACAACGAGTTCGACATCATTGGGGAGTTTGTAGCGCGACCTCAAATTGGCCGCAACTCATTCTTCCGTCGGATCCAGGTTGTGCTCCGGCGAGACTGGATCGCGCTGCTGCCGGGACACTGGTCTGGTCTTGAGGGCAGCGACGAGGAACAAAAGAGGGACCTTCCAAGCCTTACACTTGCATCGCACGCAACGTCTTGAGAGATTCTTAAGAGGTTCTTGCTCGTATCAACACATACTGATACAGAAACAAACCTACTAACAGCAATTACCAGTCGGGATAAAACTAGCGTGAAAGAGAAAGAGAGAGAAAGAGAGAGAGAGAGAGAGAAAGAAAGAAGGGGAACAAAAATGATTAAGTCTATTTCGAGTACCCGGAAAAAGGGCATCTAACACGCACTCGCCGCCACCTCCAATCAACAAGGTAAAGAGTCTTGAGAGAAAAGAGGGAGACGGGGGAAGAAGGAAGGAGGGAGGGAGAGGAAGGGAGAGGGAGAAGGGGAGAAGGGGGGAGGGAGGGAGGGAGGGAGGGAGGGAGAGAGAGAGAGGGGGAAAGAGAAAGAGAGAGAGAAAGAGAGAGAGAGAGAGAGAGAGAGAGAGAGAGAGAGAGAGAGAGAGAGAGAGAGAGAGAGAGAGAGAGAGAGAGAGAGAAGGGGGGGGGTGAGTCATAGGACCCAACAAAGCGTTCCCCCCATCAAAGACAAAAAAAGCGACGTTGAAACAAAACTGTCCCCCTTTCCCTCCTCCCCCCGTCCACCCCTCAAAGAAAAGAGCGAGGAGAGACGCAAACAGCTGGGCGAGCGAGGAGGGAAAACGAGGGCACAAGACACTCGGGTCGCGCCGCCACCAGCGCCTCCCTCCAGACAGCAGCAGGTGGCGGAGGAGTTCCCAGGGGTGATGGCTTACGAGAGCGGCCGCGGCGGCGACATGGGAACCCGCGGACGTCGACGTCGTTAGCGCGCTCGCTCGCTCGCTCGGTCAGGCGCTCGCTCGCTCGCTCGGTCAGGCGCTCGCTCGGTCTCTCCTTCCTTGTGGCGGTATGGTCCTTGTTGATGGAGGGACGGAGGGAGGGAGGAGGGATGGGAGAGGAGGAAAGGAGACTGATCGGCAGATAAGAGAGACAGAAAGAAGGAGTGAAAGAAAGAAAGAAAGAAAGAAAGAGAGAGAGAGAGGCAAAGAAACAAACAGTCGACCAGAAACGAAGAAATCTTGTGAAGAAAAAAAAAAAAAAATAGAGAAAAAGAAGAAAAGAACACGAGGCAACATAAACAACCCCCCAAAAACAACAACAACAACAACCAAACGGACGTCTCGAAAGCCAAGCCAACCCACCCCGCCGCACGACAAAGAGAAGAAGCCCGTGAGAAGACCCTCCCGAGAGGATAAAGAGGTCCAGCCTCCGACGGAGACCCATCACGCCCACCGGGCTCGAAGGAAAAAGGGAGAAAAAAGGGGCGAACACTTCTCGGATAACAAACAAGAAAGCCCGCCCGACCGCCCATTCCGCCCATACCGCCAATCCCGCCCACTTGCGGAGGTACTTGAGACTTTGTCACGCCCGCGCGGATCACGACGAAGGAGTAATGACGGACTGGGATTACTTTACGGTGAACTGTCGCTGGCGGTGATGAACGGCGCCCGCTGACGAGGATGAAATAGGTGTTCGGGGCGATGATAAGAATTGGAAAATTGCGATATCAGACGGAACGAAGCATAATAGTTCGAGTGTGATATTAAATTGCTGTGAGACGGAGAAAGGGAGAAGGAGAGAAAGAGAGAGAAAGAGAGAGAGAGAGAGAGAGAGAGAGAGAGAGAGAGAGAGAGAGAGAGAGAGAGAGAGAGAGAGAGAGAGAGAAAAAAAAAGCTAATCGCCCTTCCGATAAGACAGTCTCTCCTACCCCCTCCCTCCCCCTCCCCCTCCTCCCCGTCCAGACTGTGCATGCGCCACGCCTTCGAAAACACTCAAAAGAGAGCAAAGCACACAGCACCTCCTCCCCATTCCGTGCCGCGAGTCGCGTGCGCACGCCGGAGCTGCACATAAGTACCGAGACACACACGTGAAATAACAAAGGAGAGAGAGAGAGTGAGAGAGACAGAGAGGGAGGGAGAGAGAGTGAGAGAAAGAGGGGGAGGGGAAGAAGTGAGAGGGGGGAAGAGAGAGAGAAAGGGAGAGAGAGATAAAGGACGTGGGGGAGGATAACGGAGAGAAAAGGGAAGGGAGAGAGAGAGAGAGAGAGGGAAGAGAGAGAGAGAGAGAGAGAGGGGGGGGGGGAGAGGAGGGAGGTCCGTCGACGTCACAGTGAATGAAAGAATTTAAATTGAAAGGGAAACCGGGCCAGCCACCTGAAGAGGGAGGAGGTCACACCAACACCTTGAAGCCATGTCTAACACGCGTTCAACAATCAAGGGGGAAATTCAGAGGGGGCGGCAAGGGAAAGCGGGAGGAAAAGAAAGAGAGAAAGAGACAGAGAGAGAGAGAGAGAGAGAGAGAGAGAGAGAGAGAGAGAGAGAGAGAGAGAGAGAGAGAGAGAGAACTGGCAGGGCCATGAAACGAGTTAACAGCGGTCATGAAACGTCGACGATGTTTACCAGCATAAACGGGGGTTGGGGTTGGGAAGGGAGAGGGAGGAGGAGGGGAAGGACTAGACAGATAAAAGGATAGAAAAGAGAAGGGAAGGAAAGGAATAAGCGGGAGAGATTGATAGATAAACAGATAGAGAGAGAGAGAGAGGAAAAAGGAAAACATGGCGAGAAAGAGAGAGAGAGAGAGAGAGAGAGAGAGAGAGAGAGAGAGAGAGAGAGAGAGAGAGAGAGAGAGAGAGAGCGAGCGTAGGATGGAGTTTAAACTGCGGTCACTTGCGGGCCGACGGTGGGGCCATGAGAGAGTCGGCGGTCAGTGGCCCTGGCGCACTCACGCGAGCGTTACACCCGGGAGGGGGGAGGGGAGGAGAGGGGAGGGGGTCAGTAAGGAGGGGATGAGGAAGAGAAGAAGGAGGAGGAGGAGGAGGGAAGGGGATTTGGACAGGAATAAGGAGGAGTGATGAAGAGGAGGAAGAAGAGGAGGATGTGGATCTGGAAAAAAAAGAAAATGGGAGAAGCGTTTCTGTCAATGACAAGCAGGGTGATAATGACAGAGCCGTTGGACAAGCGTGGAAATAAGGGAGAGGAAGTTCGCAGTTAGGGAAAGGGAGAGAGAGAGAGAGAGAGAGAGAGAGAGAAATGTCCCCGGCGATGCTGAGCCGAAGACCGCGGAGATTAATCGTGGGAGAGCGAAGAAGAAGAAGAAGAAGAAGAAGAAGGACTTGAAGGAAAGGGAGGAAGAGGTGGGGGAGGACTTGGAGAAGGAGAAGAAGGAGTAGATGAAGAAGAAGGAGAGTGAAAGGGGGTGGGGAAGGAGGATTTGAAGAAGAAGGAGTAGAGAGAGAGAGAGAGGGGAGGGAGGAGGAGGAGGACTTGGAGGAGGAGAAGGATGTGGGTGAAGGAAGGGCCGAAACTATGTGAACCTTGGGAGAAGAAGGAAAAGACGAAGAAGAAAGAAAGAAAGAAAGAAAGAGAGAGAGAAGAAAAGAGCATGGGGAGACAGGAGGAGCATGTTGGAAGAGGAGTAGCCAAAGCTATGTGGCACTAGCATGAGGTCAGAGCAATTCGCCGACGCCTCGCTCACGTCGACGGGTCCGTCCGCGAAACACTTATTCACTTATACGGACGTCTCAGCCACAACCCTACACGTATCGCAGCCCTTCACATCCGGTTCCTTCCTCCCCTTTACCGATACTTCCTCCTCCCCTCCTCCTCCTCTACCCCCTACCCCCTACCCCACACCCCACTTCCCTCTCCTCCCATACACGAAACCTCAATCCCCCACCCCCATTCCCTAGCCCCTTAGCCCCCACCCCCGGTCTCTACTCCCCTTCCCCTCCCACCCCCGCGTATTACAGATGAACTTTCCGCTTCGTCAGTAGAGCTCGAGAAGTGAACCTTATAGTTAACGCTTCCTCTAAGAAGCTCCACCTCTCCTCCCTGCCTGCTGCGACACTGCGGCACTGTGACACTACGGCAGCGGTGGCGGCGGCGGCTACAGGACTACATAGCTCCGCATCAAGCTCCGTTTGAAATGCCTTTGCTCCTTTCCTCGCAGTTTAGGCGTCGCTTGTGATTTAGATTTCTAGACCTCTCTCCCCTTCTCTCTTTCTCTTTCTCTCTCTCTCTCTCTCTCTCTCTCTCTCTCTCTCTCTCTCTCTCTCTCTCTCTCTCTCTCTCTCTCTCTCTCTCTCTCTCTCTCTCTCTCTCTCTCTCTCTCTCTCTCTCTCTCTCTCTCTCTCTCTCTCTCCTCTCTCTCTCCCTCCCGCCTGTTCCATCTCTCCTCCTCCCCCTGCTAACCTTCTCTCGCTCCCACTCAACCCACACAGACTTCCCAAATCCCCGATTTCGCAGGCGTCACCTGTACTGAGCTCTCCCTGTACTCCCTTCACCGGGTTCCTCCCCCCCCCTCCCTTCCTCCCTCTCTTCCACCCTCCCTCCGTCACCTCTCCGGCCTCCCTTCTTCGCCTCCTTGAGTCGTCTGACACAGAAACACGGAACAGGCGGGAACTTGGGAGGCCCTTGGAAGTCCATCGAGGGGGAGGAGGGGTGGGGGTCGTGGAAAAGGGGGAGGAGGAAGGAATCGGGACCGGAGCTGAGGGAGGGAGGGGGAAGGGAGGGAGGGAGGGAGAGGAAGGGGGGGGATGTGTGAGTAAGGGCTGCGTTATGTCAGACCGTGTCCATAATAATGCCGATCCACATTACGCTCTCCAGTAGGGACACGCCCGCAGATGGTCACACTTGTTACACTTCTCATTTCTTCTTCCCCTCCCTCCTCTCCCCCCTTTCCTCCCCCCTCCTCCTCCTCTCTCATTTCTCCCTTCCCCTTCCTCTTTCGCTACTTCCCTTCCTCCACTCCCTCCCTTCCTTTCCCATTACTTTCTCCCCTTCTTTATCATTTCCTTCCTCCCTCCTCTCGCATTTCTTTCTCTCGGACGGAATGCCACGTTGCGCGCTACTCACTCTGCTACCCTAGCCCCCCTCCCCCCCCCCCCCCCCCCCCTCCCCTCTCCTCCCCTTCCCCACCTCCCTCTTCCTCCGACAACCCCTTCTCTCCCCGTTCCTTGTCCTCCTTCGTCATCCTCGTCCCGTTCCCTTCCCCCTAGAGCTCCCCCTTCATCACGCCCCTCCCCCCCCCCTCCTCCTCTGTACCGCTCCTCCTCCTCCTTCGCCTGCCCCTACCGCTCCCCCTCCTACCGCTCCCCCTCCTTCCTTCACCCACCCCTTCCCCCTCCTCCTATCCGGCCATCTGTCGGCTTACGAGCACCGTCATAACGACCAATTATATAATGCGAGGTTCTCCTGCCAGCTCCGCTCGGCCGAGGAACCGCGTCACGCGAACCGCGAACCGCCGCCGCCGAGGAGTTCCTGTAAGTGAGGAACTCTTCCTTGAGTCACCTCAGGGATTCTCGAACACCCCTGTGAGTGTGAGTGAGTGAGTGAGTGAGTGAGTGAGTGAGTGAGTGTGCGTGTGTGTGCGTGTTTGTGCGTGCGTGTGTTTGCGTTCGTGCCCCACTTAGGTCTCAGGACCCATTCAGGTCGGGTTTCGTCCGCGGCAGAAGACCACTCGAGACCGCCGCAGCTTTGTCACGGCCGCATAACTCGACCTAACCTCGCGCCGCTTCTCGGCCAAAACTCCTTGTAAAAGTCTCGTCATTAGCAACAGAACCTCCTCCGGCCGTGAAAGTCTCTTCTTTCTCTCTCGGGAATGGCTCAAGATACACGAACACACACACACACACACACACACACACACACACACACACACACACACACACACACACACACACACACACACACACACACACACACACATATCCCCCGCGTCTGGGTCAGCCCTACTATCGCCCTTACTACTCCCTCACTCCCTCACTCGTAATCACGGTGTATTATTCCACGCCTTTGCACTACGACCGTTACTTCCACCCTCCCCTACCCCCAACCCCTCCACCCAGGCCTAAGGGCATGGGCGTGGGCGGGACGAAGGAGTTAAAATCGAACTTCTTTAAATTCATTCCCCCGAGGATGTCCAAGGAATTCCTTTCCTGTAGGACAGTGGCGAGGAGATACTTGTTTTTGCTGCGCCTTCCGCCCTCTCACCCTCCCTCCCTCTCTGGCATCCTCCCTTGCTCCCTTCCTCCTTTCCTCCCTCTCTCACTGGCATTCTTATCCTCTCTCCTCCTGTCTTCCTGGCATCCTCTCCCTCTCCCTCTCTCCCCTCTGAGCATCCTCGAAGACCCCTCTCGAGATCCTTCACGGCGAGAGAACTTGGCCAAACTCAAAGGGTCCTGCTACATCCTTTCCCTTCGTTCTGCTTACCCTTTACCTCCTTTGGTGGCTCTTCCTTCCCTTCCCTTCCCTTCCCCCTATTCCGCTCTACACCAACAATCCTTCACAACCTTCAACATCAAATTGTCCCATACATCCTCCGTTAATCATAAAACATCATGAAACATGATGAAAATAAACATATAAAAAAACAAATACATTCGAAAACAAACTTAAACTCAGAACAAAAGTCCGGACAAGCAGACTCATTGACACACAAACAAAAAAAAATCAAGACAAACAGACTAATTGACACAAAAACAAACAAACAAAAACAGCAAGACTCGCGACCGCCCTCTATGGTGAGCAACTTTCCGCGTAAATAATCCCCGCCCATCCTTCCTCCTCCCATACCTCTCCTACCCCCCCCCCCCCTTTCCTTCTTCCTCCTTCTACGTCGTTTTCCTTTCTCGTATTTTTTTAAAAGGAGTTCCTTCTATTTCTTTATTTTTTTTGTTTGTTTTCTCTTTGTGATTTTGTGAAAGAGGGAGGGAGAAGGAAGAAGAATAGGAGGAGGAGGAGGGAAAGTAGGGAGGAGGAAGGACGGAAAAGAAAGGAGAAAGAGAGAGGGGGAGAAACTGAGAAGAGGATGAGGAGGAGACAGGATGAAATAAGGAGAGAAAGAGAGAGAGAGAGAGAGAGAGAGAGAGAGAGAGAGAGAGAGAGAGAGAGAGAGAGAGAGAGAGAGAGAGAGAGAGAGAGAGAGAGAGGGGGATAGAGAGAGATAGAGAAAGATAAAGAGAGAGAGAAAAATTAAAGAGATTCCATCGCGTCAAGATGCAAACTTCGGATCCTCTAAGCAAGCCTGCCCCATGTCCCCTCCCTCCCCTCCCCCCTCCTTTCCGTTAAACCCCGAAGTCTTACCAAGAAAGCTACTCACTCTACCGATCAATAAATTCCACCAAAGCAAGAGCTATAAAACCCACACAAACTCATTCACACACACACACACACACACACACACACACACACACACACACACACACACACACAAAAAAAAAAAAAAAAAAAAACACAGACAACCAGACAGACACAAACAAAGCAACATAAAAAAAAACACAAACTCCCGCGCCAACCTCGCAACCAACCAAAAGCGCGCAATTATCGCTAACGACCGCTGGAATCCTTGATGACCTGTGCTGACGCCGCTCTCCGTCATCGCCGCTCGCCGAACTTAAATGCGCGTTGACCTTTGACCTCCGCTACGGCTAATAACATTGATGCCATCTACTTGTGTCGAAAGGCGGGGAAGGAGGGGGGGGGGAGGGAGAGGCGAGAGGGGTATGGGAAGGGGTTAGGGAGGAGGAGGAGGAGGGTGAATGGGAGGAAGAGAAGAGGAGAGGGGGAGAGGGAGGGAGAACAAGTACAAGAGAGACGAGAAGAAAGTATTTCTCGTGGCCAACGGAGGGCCCGGCGGGGGGAAGGCGGGGAGGGGGGGAGGAGTGAAATCTACAGCCAATCCAAAACTTCAACGAACAAAAATAAAAGAAGACGAAGAAAAAGGACCACACTCAAACTCTTCTCCATTTCCCTTCTCCGTAAATCTCCCCTCTTTCCCGTTCCTCTTACCCTCCCTTCCCATCTACCCCCCCCCCCCCCACCGAAGGATCCCTTGATTCGGGATCTCTTGAGTGAATTAAGGAAACCCCGCAGCCTCTTCTCCTTCCTTAATGACGCTTCTTCAAACTTCTTCAACTTCCTCCACTTCCCATGTTACGCACGCTGCCCTTGCCCTCACTCCCTCCGTCTCTCTCTCTTTCTTCTTTCTTCTCTCTTCTCTTCTCTCTCTCCTCGACGTCATCATCATCATCGTCAGTGCCCACGCCCTTCTGTATTCCCTGAGTAGCGATAATGATGACCTGATCATAATAACGACTAAATAAAAATAACAAAAACAACAACAATACCATAATCACCATCAACAACACGCCACCGCCACCACCACCAATAATAACAACACCAAAAAACAAAACGACAACACCACCACCACCACCACCAGGAACAGCACGAGCGTCCACGCCCCCAACCTCCAACGCCAAATACCTGGTTGACGGCGCTGGGGTTTAAACCAGATTCCTGCCACAGCCCGCCCAACAGGTGACCTTGGACCGGACCGGCCACGCCCTCGCTCGCAAAGGAGTGACCTCGAACGACAGGAGGTTTTGCTGGCGGTAGGGTTGTGTGTGTGGGGGGAGGGGGGGGGGGGTTGAGATAGGGGGTTGAGGAGTTAGGAGTCCATGAGGGGAGGGGTTTCCGGAGAAGGGGTTGAGAGAAGAGGGGGTTTGGGGGTGGGGGTAAGGGGTGGGGGTGACGAGGAAGGAGGAGGAGAAGGAGGAGGGTTGGGGTGAGGTTGGGTGCATGCGTCATAGTTGTGGTTTCTGGGGTTTCGGTTTAGAGGTTGAGAGCAGGAGGGAGAGAAGGATGGGGTGGAGAAGAGAGGAACGGAAGGGAAGTGGGGAGGGAGAAAGGATGGAGAGAAATGAAGGAAGGAAGGGGGGAGAGGAAGGAGGAAAGGAAAGAAGTAAGTAAGAAGGGAAGAGAAGAAAGAAGTTAAAGCAAGTCCCCCAAAATCCCACCGTCTAACGTTTCGAACCTTAAAATAGAGAGAACTGACCTTAAAATGACCGCGTGCATATCGAAACCACAAAGAAGGTCGCCCTAACGTGACCGCCCAAGCGTTGATGATATAGGTGGCCATCTGCGATAACCAACGCCACGAAAGGAAATACCGCACCGCACGTTTTGAATCACTGCAAACCTCGCTTTTTGTCGCCGTTGTTACAGTCACTGTCTTTGTTGTTGTTGTTGTTGTTGGCGCAGCAGTCGTCTGTGACCTTTTCCGAAAAAATTCCCCCGTTTTTTTTTTTTTTTGGGGGGGGGAGGTTGTCTTTTTTTTCCTTAAAAAAGAATATATATATATATATATATTTATCTTGATCTCGTTGCCCCAGAAACACCAGTTTGTCCTTCGCTCATTCACTGTGGTAGCTGGTCCAAGAGGGTCTAACGGGAGGTGAGGTTGTGTGGGCCGTTCCAACGCCCCCCCAAAAAAAAGTAAAAAAAATATGGAAAAAAAATGAATATCACATTGAAAAACGAACACGGGAAATACAACGAACATGAATGAAAGACTTTAAGGCGTAGGGATGATAAAAAAAGTAAAATAAATAATCAAAAGTAGTAAAATAAAATCGAATAAAATATAATAAAATAAAATAAAGTGACCCAGGACATGTATGCGCAAAATGTGGTAAGAGGGTTACACTTTATAAATCAAGCTCTGGCCATTGCAAAAGCCTGGACCCTCTCGCTGTTGCCATTTCGAAACTACCATTGCCTGGCACCTCTCCTTCCCTCCTTCCCTCCCTCCCTCCTTCTCCCCCCTCCTTACCTCTTCCGACACTTACTCCCCTCCCTCCCTCCCTCCCGCCCTCCCTCCTACCCTTTAAGTCACCTGGGACAATACCTGGTTGCGAGGGCCAAGGGCGCGCACCGGAGACGACAAAAACGGGCTTAATCTATGCATGTGCACATTTAAAATAGTCTCAACACAGTTAGGTTTACTCTGGCGTCCTTGTAGCCTGTTACACTTACCCCCCACCCCTTGCACTCCTCCTTGCGCCACCCCTCCTCCTCCCCCGTCCTCCTCCCCCTCCCCCTATCCTTCCCTCCCCTTCCGCAACTTCAACGCCCCCCTCCCCCTCCCCCTTCCCCTCTCCCTCCCCCGACCACGCCCTAGGAGGCTATTATTATTACACTTTCCACCCCCCTAACTAAAGGGTCTAATATAATCCCCTCTCACTCTTTCTCTCTCTCTCTCTCTCTTTGCTTACGAATTAGGCCTACGAAACTTATTACAACTACAGTATTCATAGGCATGTAATGCGACTTGCTCCTACACACAAGTGATGTGGATCATTACTAATAATTCCTCAAAGTATTTCAGACCTCCTGCTCCCCTCTCCTCCCCCATTAGCTGCCTCTTCTCAGCCTACTCCCTCCCTCACCCCTCCTACCATGCATCTAACCCTCAGATCCCCTCCCCCTTTTAACTGACCCTTAGCTACCCCACCAAATGCCCCCATACCCACCCCCTCCCATCCACCCTCCCCTTAGTTCCTTCTCCCTCCCTACTCCCCTAGCCCCCTCCCCTCCATCGGACCTTCTCCCCCTCCCCCTCCATCGACCTATAACCCCCTCCCCACCCTTCTCCACCCCATTTTCACACCTTTCTACACACCTTGCAATTGACAAATACGTCGCTCTTGCATACAATTATGATATATGAGACATATAGATGGATATAGGAAAAGATAGATAGATAGATAGATAGATAGACAGCAAGAGATAAAGAGAGAGAACAAAACGAGAAAGTGAAGGAAAGAGAAAGATAGATTTAGATAGATAGAGAGTGAGAGATATCCGGAAGACAGACAGAAAAAAAAACTCATAAAAGGAATTCCCAAACTTCCTCTCACTCTTTCTTCCACTTGTCTTCACAAAACCCCCTCCTGCTAACCCCCCCCCCCCCCCACTCTTCCACTTCCCTCGGCCCAACGTCGACCTCATAATAAATTCAACATCGTCGTGCGAGCAAAGTAACTTCTAACCCCCCCCCCCCTCCCATCCCCTCCTCTCCCCTCACTCTCGACGACCTTCCCCTCCCCCTCCCCCTCCCCCTCCCCCCCTCGACGTCATCATACCTGCGTAACTTCGGCCACGTTGACGACGCACTACTCGTGATTAACACCTTCAATAATTCAGAAGCTTAAGACCTTCCCTCCCGGCACTCACGCCCCCCTTCCCTCTCCCCCGCCCCCTCCTCCTGACACACCTTTGCCCTCTCCCCTCTCCCCCCTCCTTCCTTCTCCCCTTCTCCTCCCCCAGACACCTTTTCCCTTCTCTCTTCTCCCTCTCTCCTCCCTCTCTCCTTTCCTTCTCCTCCCTCTTTCCCCCCTCCCCTTTCCTTCGACTCCCTACACACCTTTCCCCCCCTTCCCTCCCCTATCCCCCTTCCTCCTCCCCTCCCCCCCTCTCCCTACCCCAACTCCTACTGACCCAGCCGACCTTCACAGAGGGCGTGACCGGTTGCTGTGCTCACAGTGTATTGAGACCTAGTGCAGCAGCAGAAGCAGATGAGAGGAATAAAGAAAGAGGAGATGAGTAGGGAGCACTGAAGTTTTTGGTCATTTGAAAACTTTCAGTGTTAGAACAAGAGTGTCCTTGGTAGCAAGAGGGGAAGGGGGAGGAGGACGAGGAGGAGGAGGTGGTGGAGAAGTAGAGAGAATAGGAAGGTCGAAAAGGTCACACACACACACAGAGCAGAAAAGGTCTCGCTAAGGTCATCGCTTTATTAGAAATTACGGCCGGGGGGGGGGGGGTGGCATCCGAGGCGTCGCGGCCTCTAATTAAAATGGCGCGGGGGAGCAGCATTAAGAGAGGTCGCCCGGGAATAGAGTCGGGGAATCGTGGACTGGGGCTTTGCAAATGGGGGGAGGGGGGGATTCGGGATTGGGGAAGTGCAACACGGGGGCGATGATTGGGGAAGTGCAACGCAAGGGGCGGGCATTGGGAAGTGCAACGCAAGGAGCAGCGATTGAGGAAGTGCAACACAACAGGCGGGGGCGTTCGGGAAATGCAAGAATATTTTCAAATTCCTCTTAAATCTTCCCTAGAAAAAAGAAGTTATCACTGATAATCAAAATAGCCTTTCCTTTGAAGAAAGTATCAGTAACAAGGCGAACCCAAATAGCGTTATAATCCCGTTTCCTATTCGGAGAAACTGACGTCAGAAGGGCTGACGCCTGGCCTCCTTCCCGTCAGTTCTCGGTTAACGAACTTTTTATAATTGCGTTAAAAGACGGGTCATACTAACAGGATGCATACTAACAGGATGCAGGCTTTCCGATTTTCTTGCTATTCTCCAAAGAGACAACCCAACTCTTTGAAAAGTAATGGAGGTGTGAATGGAATAATTACAACGGTTACGGTATCAATCATGGTAGTTTTTTTTTTTTCGTGAAGCGTTATGTGAGCGACCCGGGGCCAGTTGCGATCCTGTTCCGCGCGGTCTGACACCCGAGATGATATATATCGGCGATCTATCAGCTGCTTTATCGCTTTGGCCATGGGAGAAATGCGATAGAAAGGGGCCATGCTTTTGGATCGAAGGGCGCGCTCGCTCCACCACGAGAGCCAAGGCGCCGCACCAAGGTCGCGGGTCCCAGTGCCACCATGAAGGTAGACCTTCGACGAAGCCCAGCGTGCACATCATGCAGTTCGCACCGGTGTGAGCCCGACTGCCTGACCTTCGTCACATGCGCCGCAGAGCCGCAGTTGTGGCAAAACGGCGGCCGCAACACGCACTAAAGGCTTCTTGCACGCCACTCGTTTCCGCGTTGCTTCGTCCCACTGCATGACAGCCGACAAGGAACTGGCCAGCGCCGACCTTCTATGCTTGGCGGAGGAAGAAACCTTGGTGCGGAACCCATCAGGTGTGAAACCCGCGAGTGCAACGACAGATGTGCGTGACTGCCGAGCTCGCGGCGAAACTCAAAACTCTCCGTTGGCAAACTCCGTCTGTTTAACGCGACGTGACTCTCGGGGAGCAGAAGGGGTCGGAGCGCCTCGCTATCTGGACGGCACCGTCTCACGCGTCCGCACCTGCCACCCCACACACTCCGGCCCCCCTCCCTCACCCATGCTCTACTCATAAGTCATAGCGCCCCCCCCTCTCCCCGCAATCGTCCCAAAGACACTTTCTTGGGAGAGCCAAATTCACCCCGTGGACACCGGGTTCTTGTGAAGTGACTCGCAGCAATGAGTGTTTAAGAAAGTAACCGCCCCCTTCGACGAAATTGCGTGAGAGTCTGTTGCATGCATGGGCGCCTCTTCCAGCAGCTCCTTCTATGCAATGAAGGACTAACAAAGAGGTAGAAAGAGGCAGGAGGTGACCAGGAGGGAGGGGAAGGGGGGGAGGGGAAAGAGAATGGGGGAGGGGGGGAGGAGGGTGAAGGGAGCTTGGTCCGCGAGACGGCAGACGAATGCAGGTTAGGTGGCAGGTGCAGAGGTGCCTGCAGAACCTGCAGGAAACAAACACGGGGCGCCGGGCTTCACCTGGCCCCGTGTTGTCTTAGTTCACCGTGGATGACCAGCGTAACCTCTCCACATGACCCCCCGCCGAGCATGTTCTTCGTCTTCCACCTGCGTGAGACGACCAATCGCGATCTCCTCGGCAGGACCACTTGGCGAATCCTCTACCTCTGCCGGAGAGGAATCTCGCTCCGGGAGGGCGTGCCGCTCTTCCGAGCCCCTTTCGACGACGGCGACAGCAACACCCTAAACCCGCCCTGCACACCCACCCTAACGTCACCCTTGCCCTGACCCCCCCTCGGACTCACCCTGACTCACTTTCCATCGCACTCTCTCGAGAACAATGGAGAATAACCAATATATTTACCATCTGCAAACACGCTGTTTATACCTTGGCCAACCAACCCGCGGACCCACAAACATCGTCTCTACTTCAGTGCTGTCGACCCCGCGAGGTTGGAGAGAGAGAGAGAGAGAGAGAGAGAGAGAGAGAGAGAGAGAGAGAGAGAGAGAGAGAGAGAGAGAAAGGGAAAGAGAAAGAGAGAAGCGGGTGTGGGGTGGGGGGAGGGAGAGAGTGGGAAGACGAAAGAAATTCATATCGACATAAAAACAACACGACCATAAATATTCAAAAAAGAAAAAACATTAAACAAAAATAGTCCCTTCCTCTCTCTCTTTTATTTCTTCCGCAGCTCCCTTCGCTTCCTGACACCCCCCCCTCCCAGCCCAACCCCCCCTCTCCCCCCTGCAGATACAGCGAGTCGTTCCTTCAGCAGCAATACATCACGGAGATAAAACCCGGGCTTCTGCGAGAGCCAACAACACGGCCGTGCAACTTCGCCCAACCATCCCCGGCGGTAAACACAGCCGCATGCCTGCTCCTGCCGCCGCTGCCGCCGCCGCCGCAGCCGCAGCTACACCGCCGCCGCCGCCAACAGCCACCGCAGCGATACGGCAAGATGGAGAACACTGTGCATTGGTGGTCATGTTGTTGCAGAGGACGAGGAAGGGTGAGGAAAGAAAGGGATTTTTATAATAATTCTATAATTTCTATGATATGATCATGTAATTTCTATAATTTCTCGAATGAAGAAATAACGTAACACAATAGGAAGAGAGACATGAAATACAACTGTAAATTAACGAAGCATGGATATGCGAGTGATTCTTAATATACACATACTTACATATATGCATGCATGTACATAAACGTACACGCACACCCGCCCACAAATACCTATCAATCTATCTATATATATAATATCTATCTATCTATATCTATCTATCTATCTATCTATCTATCTATCTATCTATCTATCTATCTATCTATCTATCTATATATATATATATATATATATGTATATATTTGTATGTATATACATACAAACGGACATATAGAAAGATGGATACATAGATAAATGAACAAGCAGACAGACAGATAGATAGATATATAAATGAACATATAGATAGTTATACAGACAGACAGAGAATCTTAGAAACATTCACACAGACAGATAACCAGATAGATAAACACCGACAACATAAAAAAAGATAAAGCCGGTTGCTATCGTACTGGAGTAGATCCGACGCCTCGCTAACCCAGCCCCCCCCCTCCTCCCCATCCCCCCATACCATCCCCTCACCCCCTACCCACCCCCGCCCATGACTGCCTCAGCACCTCTCGACCATAGAGCAGAGCCTCCTTTCATGTCTCGACGGCTTTGTGTACCTGTTTGCGAGGGGGCTGAGTAAACCAGGTCATTGCACGTCGGAAGGAGAGGGAGAGGGAGAGAGAGAGGGGGGGAGGGGGGCTGCAAGAGCAAATGAGGGGGGGGGGGGGCGGTAGGTGGAGAGAGGGAGGGAGGGGGAGGGAGGGGGAGGGGGGCTACAAGAGGAAATGAGGGGAGGGGGGTAGGTGGAGGGAGAGACAGGGGGGGCGGAAGGTGGAGAGAGGGAGGGAGGGAGGGAAAGAGAGAGAGAGAGAGAGAGAGAGAGAGAGAGAGAGAGAGAGAGAGAGAGAGAGAGAGAGAGAGAGGGGGGGGGGGGGGGGCTGCTAAGCTGGACTCATGGGTGGTGCGGATATGGGAGGTTGCTTGGGTGGGAGTGGGTGGGGGTATTGAGGTAGGGGGAAGGAATGAAGGATTGGAGAGGGGAGGGAGGGAGAGTAGATGGGTAAGGGGGGTGGGGAGCAGGGGGAACGTGGGGGGGAACCGCCTATGTTTGGGTTGGGTTCCCCATGAGCAAGGTAGCGTGACATGCAAGTAATACTTTTATGTGCAATCGTGCCTTGGGTGGGGAGGAAAATGGGGGGGGGGGAGAGGGAGAGGGAGGGAGAGGGAGAGGGAGGGGAGAAAGAGAGAGAGACACTAATGGACCTATAAAAAAAAGGAAAATACAAAAAATAAATCACAACCTATCGAAACCGAAACGGACTGACAAAAAAGAGACATAAAAAACAACAACAAATAAATAACGAAAATCACCTCTAAATAAATCGGCAATCCATCCCTATCCACTGATCCATCCCACAATTTATCCATCTACTCTCCAAATACCTCCCAAGTCATGCCAAAATCCGAGAAGATTGCGGCGTGAAGTCAATTATTCTCATCCGAGTGAGAGAGAGAGAGAGATGAAAAAAAACTTCCGCTTCAGGAACTATGTGAGTGAGTGAGTGAGTGAGTGAGTGAGTGAGTAAGTGAATGAGTGTGTGTATGTGTACTGAATTTGTTTCCTTCTGTTCCACGGGTGAGTGAGTGAGTGAGGGGGTGAATAAGAGGGAGGGAGAGAAAGAGAAAGAGAAAGAGAAAGAGTGAGTGAGCAAGTATCAGAGTAAGTGTGAGTGCGCGTGCTTATGTGTTTTCACTGCATATGTTTGCTCCTGTTCCACGGGCGCGTGCGCGTGTATGTACGTGCCCGTTGAGTGTGTGCGTGCGTGCGTGCGTGCACTGCCTCCCCATTAGACCACACTCAGCCTCATCTCCCGCAGCAAGACCCGGTGCAAGAATATAGCGAGCCGCTGGCAGACGAAGTCCGTAGTTACAACAACATCATTAACCCAAACTTTGACCGCCCACTTCTACCACATAGTCGCTACCCACTCGACGACCCACGCGTCTCTCTACCTACCACCTGGGCTCTCTCTCTCTCTCTCTCTCTCTCTCTCTCTCTCTCTCTCTCTCTCTCTCTCTCTCTCTCTCTCTCTCTCTCTCTCTCTCTCTCTATTTTTCTTCTTTTCCCACTCTTCCTCTCCTTCTCTTTCTCCCCTTCCTTCTCTCCCTCCTTCTCTCTCTCCCTCCCTCCCTCCTTCTCTCCCTCCCTCCTTCTCTCTCTCCCTCTCCCTCTCATTCCCTCATTCCCTCTCTCTAAACTTAATTACAACGGCGTTCCTCTCCCACTCTAATACATAACTTCCACACCCGAACATATTTAAGCAAAGGCCCAAAGACCCCCCCCCCCCCGCCTTCGTAACCGGCTAACTTGTTCCCTAGTTTTTTTTTCCGAAATACTCTTTCATGTTGCAGATGTACCACTTCGGGAGGAAATTATTCTCTGTCTATGAATTTGTGTCCTTTTTCACCTTTTTTTTTCTCTTTTTTTTTCTTTTTTTTTTAATTGCTTCTACCACTGTTCTCAGTATGGATGAGGGTGATGACTGGTGATGGTGTGACTGGTGGTGTTGATGAAGAGGAGGAAAAGGGTGATGGTGATGAGAAGGAGGAGGAAGAGGGGGAGGAGGACGGAAATCAAGAGGAAGAGAAGGAGGATAGGAATTAAGAGGAGGAAGAGGACAGGAATTAAGAGGATGAAGTGGAGAAGGAGGAGGAGGAGGACAGGAATCAAGAGGAGGAAGAGGAGGAAAGGGGAAAGAAGATCGAGAAGGAAGAATAGACGGAAGATTAAGAGAAGGAAGAGGAAGTATATGACTCCCTGCCAAAGTAGAAGCAAAAGTTGAAAAGGAGGAGTTAAAGGTTGTGCTGACAGATGAAGAAGGGGAGGAGGAGGGATAAGTAGGGGAAGAAGGAGGGGGGACTTGGATGATGGAAGGGAGAAGAGGGAAGATGATGAAAAAAAACGAAAAAAAAAACAGTAGAACAACCGGATTTAAGAGAAGGATTTATCTCTCTCTGTCTCGCCGAAAACAAAAGCCTCTTATGATAACCAGACACACCATTACATACACCATAAAAAAAAACAGAAAAAAAATAAGAAGAAAAAAAAGAGATAAATCCGAAGGAGACAACAAGAACGCACATCCTAAATCTCCCAAGACTTCAAAAAAAAAAAAAAAAAAAAAAAAAGATCTTCAGCCGCTTAAAATCCCAGGCCGATGACACCCCTTACTCACTCACTCTCTCTCTCTCTCTCGCTGGCCATTTCCCTTGTGTGCGAACCTTAAACAAGCTAATTAAGGACTCACCACAGGAACTAATTACGAGGTGGGTGTTCTCGCGAGACGGAGGGCGCACGCTATCCGCCTGGACGAAATATCGAGAAAAAAAAAGAAAGGAAAGACGAAGGGAAAAAATAAGAAAGAAAGAAAGAAAGAAAAAAAAATGCGAAGAAGGGTACAAATCTTCTTGAGTTATCTTGCAAGACGACGAGCGTGATGATGACGATGACGAAGACGACGAAGACGACGAAGACGACGACGACGGCGCGGTGGTGTGAGCAACGCCGGAAGTCGTCTAGGCTCGGTGTCGGAAGGTGGCCCCCGCGCGACTGGCGGAAATAATGACGTAAGTGGCCCAGCGTCCCGGAAGTTACCTAGCCTGGGAGAAGGACCTGAACCCCTCGGGAACTCCCACTCCGCTCCGACCCTTGCCAAGGTGCTTCTGCTGCTTCTCCTGCTTGTCTCCTGCTTGCTTGTCTTCTCTTACTAAGGATTGCCCTGCTTGTCATGCTTGCTTCTCTTGCTAATGATTGCCATGCTTGCTTTCGCTGCTGGTGATTGCTTCTCTTATTGCGGCTTGTCCTGCTTGCTTCTCTTGCTGCTGCTTGTCCTGCTTATGGCTGTGCTCTTTCTGTTTTTTTGTTGTTGTTTTTTCAGGTTGTCCTTGTCCTGCTCCTGCTTACGCTTGTTTGGCTCCTGCTTTTCCTGCTAGTACGCCGATTTCTTCTCACATGTTTCTGCCATTTGAGAGAGAGAGAGAGAGAGAGAGAGAGAGAGAGAGAGAGAGAGAGAGAGAGAGAGAGAGAGAGAGAGAGAGAGAGAGAGAGAGAAAGCAAATGCAAGGCCCACAGAGCCCCAGCTCCCCCATGACAGTGTCTTGGGAGTATCGACCAGCGAGCAGCAGAAAACTCATGAAATTTTAACCAGCGACAAAACAAGACCGACCCATTCAACAAAGACTTTGATCCAGGGAGCGGAAACTCGCACGCCGGGGGGAAAGGGGGGAGGGGGAGGGGGGAGACTGATAGGAAAGGGGGTGGGGAGGCTCTGGGAGAAGGGGGAGTCAGGTGGTCAGCGGTAGCAGAAGCAGGTACAGCTGGTGGCTCTGACGAGGTCACCATGGGAAGGGGAAGGGGTGGAGGAGGAGGGGGAAGGGGAGGGCTGTTGAAGAGAGGAGAGGGGAGGGGAGGGGGAGGGGGATGAGGAAGAGAATAAGGAGGGGGGAGGGGCGGGCGGAGGAGCAGCCTGCAGGCCATGGAAATATGAAAGATGTGTAAGTAAGGACAGGAGTTGTTGAATGGAAGGGGGTGAAGGCAGGGAGAAGGGAGAGAGGAGAGAAGGAGGAGGGAGGGAGGGAGGGAGGGAGGAGGACGAAGAGAGAGGAAAAGGAGCAGGAGGAGGAGGGAAGGGAAGGGAAGAGAAGGAAAGAGGGGGAGGAATATGAAAGGGGTGGGAGGAGTGGGAGGAGAGGAGAGGAGAGGGGAGGAGAGGATAGGGGAGGGGAGGGGGGAGGGAGAAGGAAAGGAAGGCAACTGGCGGATGTGATGGAGTTATGACACAAGTAAGTTCCAGCATGAAGGCAAAATGACATGGGGTGATGGAGGGGTCGGGGAGGGGCCGGGGTAAGAGAGAAAGAGAGAGGAAGATGGGAGGAGGGAGGAGGCAGAGGGGGGATGGGAGGAGGGTAGGCAGAAGGGGTCAGGGAGGGGGGGGAGGCAGATGGAGGTCAAACAATGAGCGGACGTGGATTCATAATGCGAGGTGGATACAAGACAGGGGAGGAAGTCGAATAACACTAGTAAAGGTGTGGGGAGCGGATGGCTGCCTTTAAGGACATGAGGCTCTCTCTCCCTCCCTCTCTCTCTCTCTTTCGGTATAAATACGCAAAAAAATTGTCCCTCCCTCCCTCTTCCTTCTCCCTCTCCTCCTCCTTTTCTTCTTCTTCTTCTTCTTCTTCTTCTTCTTCTTCTTCTTCTTCTTCTTCTTCTTCTTCTTCTTCTTCTTCTTCTTCTTCTTCTTCATCTTCATCTTCTTCTTCTGCTTCTACTTTCTACTTTCTACTTTCTACTTTCTACTTTCTACTTCCTCCTCCCTCTCCCTCCCTCTCCCTCTCTCTCCCCCTCCCTCCTCCTCCCACTCCCACTCCCACTCCCTCCTACCTCTCCCGGTATCAATACGCAAAAATACGCAAAAAAAAAAAAAAAAAAAAAAAAAATCCACGAAAACATAAAGGCCCACTTCTAGCCTCATGACAGAAGGCCAACGGAGAGACCGGCTTGGTGGCGGAAGTAGACGTAAAAAGAAAGAGGTTGAGGCCAAGTTGATAGCGATTGGAAATGGACAGCGAGTCAACGGAGGCCAGGGAGAGGGAGAGAGGGAGAGAAAGAGATACATTGATAGATAGATAGAGAGAGAGAGAAAGGGGGGGGGGGTCATAACGATGAAGACCAAAATTAGACGACGCAGACAGACAAAGGCAAGGAAGGTGGTGACCAGGTAGATATATGCCATATGCTGACAGATGGCGACCAAGTAGATGAGATAGGTGGACGGAAATCAAGGTAGAGGACGTACAGGTAGGTAGAGGCAGGCAGACGGAAACCAAGGGTAGGTAGATAAGGCAAGGAGAGAGAGAGAGAGAGAGAGAGAGAGAGAGAAACCGATGTACTTAGGTGACCAGCTAAACGACGTAGGTAGACGTAGACCAGGTAGGGGCTCCGACAGGTGAGTTACGAGCGTCTGAAGGTAACGCCAGGAGCGCGCGTGTGATTACCGATCATTACTATTACCGCGAGCACTGGCCCGTTCACCCGTATCTAGCGAGGCGCTCCGACCCTCCTCCCCTCTCTTGCCTCTCCTCCTCCTTCCGTTAACCCCTTTCCTTCTCTCTTCCATCATTCACTACTCTATCTGCTTCTCTTTCCTTCCCTCTTTTTACCCTCTTCCCTTATTCATCCCTTAATACTCCTTTTATTTTTCCTTTCCCTTCCCTCATCTTAACCCTCCCAAAATTTCCATCTCTTCTCTTCTCCTAATCCTTCCCTTTCCTATTTTCCTCCTATATAATTTCCATCCGTTCTTCTTCTTCTTCTTCTTCCTTTCCTCCATTTTTCCCCACCCTTCCCCTTTTCCCCTTCTTCACTTTTCTCCCCCTCTATTCCTCCTCCCTGCCAAAGTAGAGAGGAAAACAGAGGTGAAGAATCAAGGTGAAAACCACCATAAAGAAACCACTAACAGACGCAAATCACCTAACAAACAAACAAGGGGGGAGACGAGGGGGGTTACAGTCATCGCACCCCCCCAAAAAAAAATAAAAGAAAAAAGAAAAAAAATACAAACACACCGAAAATCACCCCCAAAAGTTTATCAAAATGCGGTCCAGGTAGTCAATAAATCACGCAAATTACATGTGACACGGATTGGTTCAGACCACCACCGTCCTTCCCTCCACCCCTCTCCCTCTTCTACTACTTCTTCTTCTTCTTCTTCTTCTTCTTCTTCTTCTTCTTCTTCTTCTTCTTCTTCTTCTTCTTCTTCTTCTTCTTCTTCTTCTTCTCGCTCTCTCTCCCCTCCTCCTTCTCCTTCCCTCAGCCTAACACTTTAACTATCTCCCCTGCCTTCACCCCCTCCTCCTTCTCTCCCTTCCTCCCATCCCCCTTTTCTTCTTCTCCCTCCCCTCTTTCCCTCCTTCTTCTAGCTTCTCCCATCCCCCCACCCCTCCCCCATCCTCTTCCTCCCCCTTTCCCCCACCCCCCTTTCCCCTTTCCCACTCCCCTCCACCCCTCCCCCACACCCTCCAACATCCCCTCCTTCCCCCTCCCCCACCCACCCCTTTCCCACTCCCCTCCACCCTCCCCTCCTCCTTTCCCACTCCCCACCCCCCTCCCCTACCCCTCCCCCTTTCATTTCAGCTGTCACAGTAGACGCCCGTGGACTCGCCAGGAAAGTGTAATGAGGTTCCTTTAGGCTTAATCAGCCCCGTTTCCCTCCTCTGGCCGTCTCGCATCACGACGAGATAATGGGCAAGCTCCGTGATGATCGTGACGTCACTCCTTGGGGTAGGGGGGGTAGGGGTAGGGGTTGGTGTAGGGGTGGAGTAGGGGAAGGGGTGGGGGTAGGGGTGGGGGAGGGATAGAGGTAGGGATAAAAGCAAGAGTAGGGGTAATGGTAGGGGGGTGGTGGGTGTGGTGGGGTAATGGTAAGGGGTGGTGGGTGTGGTGGGTGTGGTAGTAGTGGTGGCAAGAGTAGGGGCTGTGGTAGAAATGGTTGGAGGACACAATCTTGGGTTGTTTGTGCATGTGTGTGTGTATGTATACATAATCACATTGCGACAGCGTCCTGTTCCTTGTCGTTTTCTATATATGGCCAAACGCACAGACCGAGCCACACGCACACGAACACATACATACATGCATACACCCCCACACACCTCCAACCCCACCCCCACCTCCACCCTCACCCCCACCCCCAACCCCCTCCACACACAAAGAAGTTGCCGAGTTGTAAAGAGTAAATCATCTCAAATTATGCCTGCATAAGCAACAACTGCAACCAGCCACCGAGCGTAATGAATATGCTGCACGCGCCCAAAAACCTACCCGACTCAGCAGAAAGGTTGACAGCATCATTATTAGCAGTTATCGAAGCAAATGCAACAGCAAGGAAAGCAGGTGAAGAACAAAATTGCTGACGAGGCTTCGGGTTAACACACGGTCACCTTACCAATCACCTGAGTAGCTTATTTTTTTAAAAATAAACTTGCATGAACTTGAAATATACTTTATTATATAACTGAATTAACCCGAAAATATTCTCCATATTGGATTAGGTAAGAAATAAAAATTTCGCTTGATAATTCTATTTCATCACATTTGTCATCGTCATTGACAAGTTGCTATTGTCCACATTAACATTTTACGGTCATTTTTCTCTTAAACATCTGTGTCATGTGAAATTATCTCGAGGCTCTCCCCGTGACGCAACCGAAAAACGCATGTGGCTTCCGTTACGCCTGTTGAGTTCCGGAGATAATGTTCCGCAAATTTCCCTCGCGCAAAACGAACTCAACTTCGCGTAAAAATACGGAACTTAACCTTTACTTACACACACACACACACACACACACACACACACACACACACACACACACACACACACACACACACAGATAAGAAAACCCTTCTCTCTTCTTGTACACACACCTTCCTGTAACATATAAAAAAAAAATAACGAAAATGTTTTTTTTTTTTTCCCTCCCGCAAACATGATACCCAATTCAGCAATTATTCACCTAAATATCGTAATACTTTCCTTAAAGAACCACAAATAAAATGTACTCACTCACTCGCGAACCTCCAAGACAAGTTCGCTCGACAGCAATCAACAAAAGGTTTTCTCTTCTGCCTTACCTGAAAAGATAAGAAAGAAAAAAATAACGTTAGAAAAATATCGTACATCTCCCTGGCTATACCTTAAAGTTACAATTGTAGATGGCAGCACTAGTAGCCATGTCATGTCCCGAACGTAAACCAACACCGAAGGACCGTAATGTAACAAACACCTTTATCAAATCATTCTTTACATTTCTTCCCCTTATTCCTCTATTCCTTTTTATTCCTTTTTGTTGTTAAATTTGTGAAGAGGAAGTATGTTTGCCATAAGTATGTGGTGACGTTATGGTCGCTATGGCAACCATCCCACAACCTCGATTCTGTACCTTAAGACTTGTTTACCAAGAAAACATAAAGGGGGGGAAAGAGAGAGAGAGAGAGAGAGAGAGAGAGAGAGAGAGAGAGAGAGAGAGAGAGAGAGAGAGAGAGAGAGAGAGAGAGAGAGAGAGAGAGAGAGGGGGGAGGGAGAGAGGGGGAGAGAGGGAGATAGAGAGATAGAGATAGAGAGAGAGAGAGAGAGAAGAACGACATAACGAGGAGTGGTAAGAAAAGCAGAACAAAGAAGAAAGAGGAGGATGAGTAGGAGGCGGAGGAGGAAGAGCAGAAGAATTGGGGGGGAGGGGGGGGAGAAGAAGAAGAAGAAGGAGGAGGCGAATCCGGGGGCGCCGCGACCTCCGAGACCGTGGCACTTGGGGAGTCAGAAATAGCGAGCGGATAAAGGTCACAGTCCCTGCACCTGCGATACTTATGGCTCTGGCTCTACCGCCGCCGCCGCCGCCGCTCTGAGCCTGACCTTTTTGACTCGGCCCGTGTCGCTTTTGTCCTGCCTCTTCCTTCGCGCTCTCGTTCTCTCTCTCTCTCTCTCTCTCTCTCTCTCTCTCTCTCTCTCTCTCTCTCTCTCTCTCTCCCTCTCTCTCTCTCTCTCTCTCTCATTTACCCTATCCATCCAGCTCCGTACCAACCACATATCCTCCCTCTTATCTATGCATCTCATTCACCAGAACCCCCCCACCCCACACACACACTCATCCTTCGACCTCCTACGCACCTACGACCTACGTGCGCGCGCGTATCCTACACCTCCTCCTCTGCCTCTTCCTCCTCCCCTTTTTTTTGTTCTTTTCTCCCTCTTTTCCCCCCATTCTTCTTTCTTCTTCATTTTCTTCTTCCTTCTTCCTTCTTCTTCTTCTTTCTTCTTCCTCTTCCTCTGGCTCGACGTCGCAACATCCTGGTCACGTGTCATATCCTCCTCGTAATCCTAGTCGCTTCGTCAAACGGCTTACATGCTCCGTGTTATTTATCACGTCGTAATGAACATCTTGCGGTGAGGTGAGTGTTGTGAAAGTGCCCTGGTGTGGCCTTTCGCTACGTTACATGAGTTATATATACATAACTGATGAAAATGATTCTAACGCAAGGGGTAAATTGAACAAAACCCGAAAATACATATTGGGAAACACTTTTTAGCAATTATATAACAACTACAACAATAAAAGTAATAATCATTACCACTACGACTAAAACCATACAAACAACGACAATAAAATCAACATCAATACTAACAACAAGAGTAATAATGAAACAAACCTAGAGACACAAAAAACAACAAAAACAAATACAACAACAACAACAACAACTAAACAAACAGCAACCTCGGCCGCCCCAGCCAGCCGAGGTCGCCGCAGTGCTCCATAATCATGGCAACCGCTTGATTAACCTAATTACAACGCACAGCCTTCTTCCCTAACAGTCTACTCTCGCCTTCGCCCACTTAGGCAGCGAAATGCGACGCGTAATGATGGCAATGACAGTCCCGCCGTGTAAACGAAGGAGGACGGAGAGCGTCATCGGCAAAGGGGGACTTCATTAACCTAGTTGTCTTTTGCACACCTGTCTGCGGCCGCCATCTCCCTCCCTCCCGAGTGACGTCACGGCAAGGTCGAATGTACAGCCTCGACGGCGAGAGAATAAAGATGCGATTACCAATTATCAACGAAGCTGAGCTTGCTGCCTTGCACACATGCATGTTCTAACGCAAGGCGATTACATTTTGTAGGAAAAAGGGGCAAGAGCACATGAGAACGCATGCGCGCACACACACGCAAACACACATACACACACACACACACACACACACGCGCGCGCACACACACATAGATATATAGATAGATAAATAGATAGAGACATAATCAATGTACTAACTGAACAACATCACACGCTACGGAAAAGAGACAAACACACACACACACATACACACACAACGGGAATGGAAAAAGAACTACTCGCCAATGACGTCACTCGCCTTCCCCATCCCACGGCAATAGAGCAGAGTGGGAGGAACTCTTTGCATCTAAGGCCCCACACCCCCACCCCCGCCCCCTATAACCCCCTCCCCATCCCCATCTCCCCATCTCCCCCACACACAGGTTACGAAAATAGCGGGGGAGAGGGGGGAGGGGGGAGGGGTATAATGTAGATGGAAGTTAATTGTGATCGGAGGATGTCGAGATACGCCGATGCATCAGGAATTAATTCGTTTTTCTTATAATCAGTGATGCTGCTAATTTTGGGGTCGGTTCGATTTCGCGGAATTCAAAAAGTGGCGCTGAACTACGGAGAAATTCATCAGTATTCATAAAAAAAGGCGAAACGGAATATTTATAAAGTACTGGATGTGGAAGAGAGAGAGAGAGAGAGAGAGAGAGAGAGAGAGAGAGAGAGAGAGAGAGAGAGAGAGAGAGAGAGAGAGAGAGAGAGAGAGAGAGAGAGAGACGGGGATCTAGATGTAAAGAGAAAGAGAGAGAGAGAGAGAGAGAGAGAGAGAGAGAGAGAGAGAGAGAAAGAAAGAGAGAGAAAGAGAGTAGAGAGAAGTACCTCCGTGCGCAAAGAGACTATTCAACAGCAAAGATGGCGGTCTAGTTCACAGCCGAATCGAAATCTCTTGAAGGTGGTGTTTTATCGTGTCATTAACGTCGCTAATTGTGCATTTAGAGGATCCCACGGAAAGGATTTTGAACACTCATAGGATATTTATAGTGCATTAAAAGGCGAAAAGTGATTTCAGAGACCAGTGATAATAGAGATGATGATGATGATGATGATGATGATGATGATGATGATTGATGATGATGAAGGTAAAGATGATGATAATAATAACGATAACAACAATAATGACAACACCAATACGAGTATCAGTAACAGAAGTAGAAGAAGCGACAGTAATAGTAATATTAATAAAGCTAAAAATTAAGCGAGGAAAATCCGTACCAAATCAACCGTCGGGCGAAGAAATCCCCTTGCACTCTCCCTTCAGCCGCCGCGACACCCGCCAGCAACCGCTAACAAGCTTGAATAATCTCTTTCCACAAACCAGGTCACAAGTGAATCGCACACACGCACGCACGGACGCACAAGCACACACGCACGGGGACAGATAGACAGATAGACTCCCGCGCTGGTCTGAATCGGATCAACTCTCTCGCCTCTTAGCCACGGCCTTGTGACGTCATTGCCTCGAGGGTTGACGAGAGACTGACGAGAAAATGGATGAGAATATATCGGAGGACAACTATTTCATCCACGGGTATCGGTTGCCACCTGGAGTCGCCCGGACGGATACCCACGGCCGCGAGAGCCAGCGTGAGTTTCTTTCCCTTTCTTTTGGACTCTTCTTTCGTTCGCTCTATTTCTTTTTGTCTTCCGCTCTTTATTTCTTTCCTTCTCTCTCTCTCTCTCTCTCTCTCTCTCTCTCTCTCTCTCAGCCACCTAAAACCCTGGTAGGGATTGTGGTAACCAATGTATGGCGTTCAAGTCCCTCCCACCCCATTGTCTCCCCTCCCCTCCCCCCCACACCCATTGAAATCACCGCCAATTACACACCCTGTCTCAAATTCGGCACTCGACGCCCCCCCCCCCCTTCCCTCCCTCTCCCTCTCCCCTCTCTCCTTCTCTCTCTCTCTCTCTCTCTTTCTCTCCCCTTTTGTATAGGCTCCCCCACCCCTCACGTGTCCCCTCAGGCGCTCGCCAGTCTGTTGAAGGGGACTTGCACAACTGTAATTATTGATAGCCCCGCATTTTTAGCATCCCCCCCCCCCTTCGCAATTATCCCCTCGGTCCATCGGTGGCTTGCCTTGACGCCGGGCGAGGGCATCTCTCCGGGTGGCATCGGCTTGGCGTCAACGTCAGTGCCGAAGACAGGGCCTGGCAGGAAAACGGGTAAGGGCAAGGAGACGATATCCATGGAGGAGGGGGAGAGGGGCAAGGAGATATGGGGGAGGAGGAGGAGGAGGGGATAGGAGACTACATAAACGGATGGGGTGAAGGCAAGGAGATGAGGGGAAAAACCACACACGTCAATGTGACCCGACCCGAGTTTCCAACAAACCATGAAATATTCAGGACGCTAGCGTGGTTTCTGAGAGTTTTCCCCTTCATAACTACGGGTCATGTTCCATCCCCGACCCCCCCTCCCTCACACACACACACACACATACAGGCGAAACAGTCACAGCTACAGCCACAGACACAGACACACACACAGGCGAAACAGATACAGACTCAGCCACCGACACACACACACACACACACACACACACACACACACACACACACACACACACACACACACACACACACACACACACACAATCTTCTCCCAAGTGATGTATCTAAGACGCCGCCCCCGTTGCTGCGCCCTGAGAGGTAGCGGACGCCCGTGAACTCGCTCGACACCTTTGGCAGATCGCACACCGAAGCCCCTCGACCTTTGGACGGATGCCACGTCACTCGAGGGCTGACGAGATGAAACGATGCCTCGCACTCGCACTTCCGTGACGTCTGCTGGCGAGGGGGGGAAGGGGGGGAGGGGAAGAGTAGCAACACAAGATACGCGCGGGGAGAGGAGAGGAGAGGAGGGGGAGGGGAGGGGAAAGGAGAGGAAGGTAGGGGAGTGGAGGGGAGAGGAGAGGAGGGGAGAGGAGAGGAGGGGAGAGGAGAGGAAGGGAGGGAAGAGGAGGTGAGAGGAGGGGAGAGGAAGGGAAGAGGAGGTGAGAGGAGAGGAGAGGAAGGGAAGAGGAATGGAAGAGGAGGGGAGGGGAAGGGAGGGGAGAGGAGGGCAGGTTGGAAGTGCCATACCCTCGCCCTCTCCCCTTTGCATGATACAAAGACATGTGCCATTCGCTGTCACACTTCACAATGACTTCGTCCCGTCATGCAGGACCTCTCACAAGAGCCGGTGTTTGCGATCGCCGAGGCAATGGGTTGGCGGGGCTCGAAAATAAGTAAGAATACCGTTAAATAAAACTTCTTATTCATCTTGTTGACACGGTATCAATTATATCTAAATATCTATTCAGTGATATAATGATGATAAGGAATATAATAATAATAATAATGATAAAAAAAATATTAATGGTAACACGAGTAAAAGTAATAGTCACAGTAATAGTAAAAATAATCATGATAGAGAAATAATAATGACTATAATAATAATAATGATTCCACGTAATCCACCGTCCACATGGTCATCCGAAAAAGGAATTATCCCCAGAAGCACGAGAGACCACGATGTCTACGCCTCATAATGCTATCCCCCCCCCCCACCCCCCACCCCCCTACCCCGATCCGAACCTTTCTCTCGCTCTTTTTTCCCCCTCGACCCTCCCCGTACAGCTTCCCTCGCGCGTGATCCCACGAGACAAAGTGATTAGGGCGTCCGAGGGTGTTGCTGGGCGGTGTGTAGAGCGTGGGGGAGCGCGGCTGACCAGGTGTTACCCCTACGACGCATCTACGAGGATACCTGCATTCCGCTCCCCCCCCTCTCTCTCTCTCTTCTCTGTCTCTCTATCTCTCTTTCTCTCTCTCTCTCACTCTCTGTATCTCTCTTTCTCTCTCTCTCTCTATCTCTCTCTCTTCTCTCTATCTATCTCTATCTTCTCTCCCTTCTCTCTCTCTCTCTCTCTCTCTCTCTCTCTCTCTCTCTCTCTCTATCTCTCTCTCTCTCTATCTCTCTCTCTGTCCCCTACCCCGAGGTGTCTGAAAACGAATTTTGCGCGAATCGACATCAAGCGCATTGACCAACAGTACGAAACCTCATTCATAAGATATATACTAAAGATATATCCTCACTATAAATCCTACCCATGTACTACGCTATAACCTCCCTCCCCCCCCCACACACACATACACGCACACGCACGCACGCACACACACGCGGGCTGGAAAGTTGGAAGGAGTGTGTGACAGCGTGGTCGAGTGGGCGCCCTGCTCCCCCGCCCCTATTTAATCCCGGGAAGGGGGACAAAAGACCCAACTGACCCGGCTGGGGCGAGGACCGGGGTTATCTAATCACAGGGGGGCCGCTGGGCAAGGGGAGCTGCCGGAGGAAGGTAAGAGACACATTTGCTGGATGGGTGGGGATGGTGGGGGGATGGGAGGGGGATGGGTGGGGGATGGGGGGAGACGGAAGAGGAGGAAGGAAAGAAGGGAGGGAGGGAGGGAGAGGAGAGAGGGAGGAAGGGAGAGAGAAGAAAGGGAGGGAGGAAGAGAGGAGAAAGAGAGGGAGGAAGAGAGGAAAAAGGGAGGGAGGAAGAGAGGAGAAAGGGAGGGAGGAAGAGAGGAGAAAGGGAGGGAGGAAGAGAGGAGAACGGGAGGGAGGAAGAGAGGAGAGATGGAGGGAGAAAAAGTGGGAGAGGGAGGGAGAAAAAGAGGAAGAGAGGGAGGAAGAGAGAGAGCGAAAAAAAGATAGATAGATAGATAGATAGAGAGAAGGACAAGAGCCAAGAGAGAAGGCTAGCGAGGCGAGGCGAGGCGAGGGGGAGGGCAAGCAGGACGGAGGTCTCCCAGGACTCACACAATGCCAGCATGACTCAACAGTGGCGGCCGTGGACAACAAGAGAGTGGCGTGACCTGACCAACAACACAGTTTCTCGACCTATACATTTTTCACTCAACTCCAAGTCAGTTGAAGGAGAGGGCGACGCGGTCACGAGTTTAGCCCACGAGGCCGAGGCGTCGACGCGAACCAGACAAGGATGGCGTCGAAATTGATAATGATCTACCAAGACACTGTCGGTACACTAATGGTTTCCAAGATTCGAGCATGTCATGTTCCTCTTAGAGAGAGAGAGATTATATATATATATATATATATATATATATATATATATATATATATATATATATACATATACATATACATATACATATACATATACATATATACATATATACACACACACACACACACACACACACACACACATATATATATATATATATATATATATATATATATATATATATATATATATATATATTTACATACATATATATACGGATATATAAATAAAATATGTATTAGAGGGAAACAAGTGGGGGGGGGGGGGGAAAGCAGAAAATCAGTTCTCCCGTGACAGAACTTCTCCATAAACAGAAAGCCTCGTTAACGCCGCCGCACATTACAGAACTTCTAAACTTCTCTTCCCAAGCAACTGCGAGCTTTCGGCGACGGTTCCCCGGTGGCTCGTGGCAGCGCTAAGTCCCCGCCGCCAACCTAAGCTAACCACAAGAGTCACAGCAAAACAACACCTCCCGAAATTACCCGCCGCAGTCTCGCCGCGGGAAAACAAGGGCTCGTCGTGACTTCCAGTGGCGTTTTTCCCCACCTCCTCTTTACCTTCGGGTGTCCTCCAGCGAAGGAGCGAGGTCTGCCGAGAGGATAATGAGCCGCGCCAGAGTTCGTATCTGTCCCTAAGACGAAGGCGTAAACTGGCGTACCTCGGGGATGAAGTAGGTGAGGCTCAGCACCATGCATGCACGGCCGGGTCAGGGGGTCCGGGACCTAAGAGACGGCGTCCTGTCCGTTTGCGACCGAGTTCCGGCGTTCCGCTTACGACTCCGCTCCGATCGAGGTAGGGATAGTGCACTGTTCACGATGGTGTTCTAAACTGAGGATGGCGAACCGGCCCAGGATGGAAGGACATCCCCGCGAGACCGGTGTAACCTCCGCGGACACCACACCTGGTCCTTCCTGGCCGCCCCCCGAGACGACCCTCTGCCGGCCGAAGACGTCGCACCTCATTCAGCCTTCGAGGATTTATCGTCTTATGCTCTCGTCACGTACCGAGGGAGGGGCGGAGGAGGGGCAGGGCAACAGACAGGAGACATAGAATAGCAGTGCAGGGAGGACAATCCCGTATTCAAACGCTTGCAGATTCCATAACCGGCAAATATTTGTCATAGCCCCTCCCCCCAGTCGGCTCGCATACACGCACGCACAGCGGCGAGGCGTGGCCGGGAAGAATCTGCGGCCACCACAATACGGCATGACGTCCCCCTATACCTATCTCTGTACTTTTTATCTCGCTCGGCCCTTGCGCTGGTCACTCCCTTAGACTGGACGCTCCGGACAGCTGGCAGAAGTCACAAAAACTTCCGCGTCCGGTAACTCGAGGGCCTTTGGGAGGCCGGGGCGCCAGGTCGGGCCTTTATCCGCGTGTGTGACAGGGCAGCCCCGTCAGCCTGAACCCCCTTCCCCCCGTCCTTCCTCCCCCCCTCCCTCTCCAATTCCCTCCCGCGCCCCCCCAGACGGCCGGCCGGAGAGGGACGCCACCGCCAGCGATGTGTGAGAAAGGATTGCCCAGGAAACAGATTCTTTACAAAGGCTAGTGGCAGCGCTTGTAACTCGAGATTCTATGCGCGTGCCAGCGGGACGGACGAAACAGTTGCCATTAGAGGGAGGGGGGCCGAAGGGGGCCGGCCCGAAGGGGAGCAACACCGACAGACTCCCACTAGAACGCACTCTCGCTCGTCCTCGAATTGAAATACCTCCAATTCTGCGTCAACAACGACGTCTCTCTGTTCGGCTCACACCTCTCAAAACGCCCTCCGAATCCAACGCAGCCGCTCAATAAAAGATAGCCATTGTGCAGCGTTTCCCGCATCTGAGGGTCTCACAATGGCATAAAAACAAGACAAGAGCAACGGCTCCTACACTCAGCAGCTTCCTATTCGACCATGTGTCTTTATTCGCAATGTGTCTGGTATTCAAAGGGTGCACGTCGCACGCCTACGTTTCCGTACTTCCTTCTACACTGTAAAACGCTCTTCTTTCCGACTAGTCCCCTTCCGGTTTTAGAAGCAGCGACGCCAGTCAGCTTGGTCGTCCTCCCTTCCCGCCGAGTGACCCCCAACATATCAGAAGCTGCCGGTACACAAGATACGCATCTGGGGCGGCGGCTACACAGGGATGACCGGTGTAACAAAACGTGGTCAACGGCCAGGCCAGCTAGCCAGCCATCATTCCCTGCGTCTCTGTCAGTCTCTCTCTCTCTCTCTCTCTCTCTCTCTCTCTCTCTCTCTCTCTCTCTCTTGTTCTCCCTTTTCTCTTTATCTCTACTTCTCTATTTGTTACACTTCTGTTTATCTTTATACGTATCTGTCTACTTCGCCGTCTATGTGACTCTTTCTCTCTTTTAATACTTGCGTTTCTTCCTCTCTCTCTCTCTCTCTCTCTCTCTCTCTCTCTCTCTCTCTCTCTCTACCGATCCGCGTGGGCCGCCGTCATCACAAGACCCTCCCTACTATAGCCCCCCCTCCTACCACCACCACCACTCCCTCTCTCCGGCGGCGGCCTCCTCCCGCTGCGGGGACTCGACACAAAAACTTCGTCAAGTGTCCCCTCTCCCCAACCGACCCCCTTCCCCTCCCCTTCCCCAGCCATCCTCCCCACTGCCTCTAGTCCCCTGCCTCCTTCTCCAGCTCCCCTACTGACCTAACTCTGAGCTCATTCGCCCCCTGCTTCCCTTCCCTTCCTGGCTGTGGCATCTGTCCCTAAGGCTCCCCAAGGGACGCCAGATTACATCATCTTCGCTTAAGATTCCTGCTTTGAAAATATCGTTATCACCGCCCCTCTCTTTTTTCTCTCGTTACTTCGTGTTTCTTTTCTTGCTTTTCTTGTTATCTCTCTCTCTCTCTCTCTCTCTCTCTCTCTCTCTCTCTCTCTCTCTCTCTCTCTCTCTCTCTCTCTCTCTCTCTCTCTCTCTCTCCCCGCTGGCCGTGCTCATCCTCCCCTCAGCGCCCCGGGGCAAAGCAAACCGGGCAAGGGAGGCAGGAGAAGGAACAAGGAAAGGGTGAAGGGGAAAGGGGGAAGAGGGGTGAGGGAGAAAAGGGTAGATCAAAGAGGAAAGAAGGGAGAGGGAATAGAGAGGGAGAAAGCGGGGCCAGGGACAGGAAGGAGAGGAGAGCGGGAGTATAGGGAGAGAAGGAGGAAAGAGTTAGGATAAGGGAGAGAAGGGGAGAAGGGAGAGGAAACAAAAAGGAGGAGTCGAGAGAGGGAGCAAAAAAAAAAAAAAAGAGAGAGCGAAGAGAGGGAGCAAAAAGGGAAGGGGGAAGAGGGGAGAGGAAGGAAGGAAAGGCCGAGCTCACACCCTCAGCAACTCTTTCCCTCTTTCTCCCTGGCCGTCGCACCAAGAGAGCTCACACTCGCACGCCCCTCGGGGAAATTCAGTTATAAGGGGAACCGGCCACGAGGAGGCAAAACCCCAGGGAAGGGAAAGGGCGGGGCTGCGTGTGTAGGGCAAGGGACAGGGACAGGGACAGCGACAGGGGTAGGGGCAGGGACAGGGGTAGAGACAGGGGCAGTAAGTGGACAAGGGTAAGAGGACAGGGAAGAGGTTAAAGGGTTGAGAGCGTGACGGGTTGAGTTCGGATTATTAAGCCTCGCGGGTCGAGTGCAAGTAGAAGCTTTGGAGACTCGAGGGGGAAGGGGGAGGAGGGAGACGAGGGAAGAGCGGAGGGGGGGGGATAAAGAGGAGGAGAGGAGGAGGAGGAGGAGAGGAGGAGGAGGAGGAGGAGGAAGAGGAGGTGAAAGAGGGGAGACACAAACAATAGAGGTTCCAAGTAATGAGGCTGAAGATACAAACAGTGGGGAAAAAATACAAATAACTCCATTCATCTAGTACCATTACCATTTTTCTATCTATTTATTTTATATATATATATATATAATATATATATATATATATATATATATATATATATATATATAAATATATATATATATATATATATATATATATATATATATATATATATATATATATGTACACACACACACACACACACACACATATATATATATATATATATATATATATATATATATATATATATATATATATATATGTCTATATGTCTGTATGCGTGTGTGTGTGTGTGTGTGTGTGTGTGTGTGTGTGTGTGTGTGTGTGTGTGTGTGTGTGTGTGTGTGTGTGTGTGTGTGTATGTATATCACACACTCACACAATCACATACATACATACATAAACACATACACACACACACACACACACACATATATAAATACATATAGACATATATATGTATGTATGTATGTATGTATGTATGTATGTATGTATGTATGTATGTATGTGTATGTATATGTATATGTATATGTATATGTATATGTATATGTATATGTATATGTATATATATATATGCATAAATATATATAAATAGGTATAAATATATATATATATATATATATATATATATATATATATATATATATACATAAACATATATATTGATGTATGTTTGTGTGCAATGGCAACCAGAATCTAAAAAATTCGCCCATTCCTTTCAAAAACAAAAACAAAAAAACAACAAACAAAACGTAAAAAAAAAGCACAACATTCCCACCGACGCGCTACTGACACGTCCGCAACACCAGAGGAGGCGGAGGAGGCTGAATGCTACAACAGGACCACGGCGCCGACGACCATGAGTGCAACCATGAGGATAACAAGACCACGGGAGCAACATGACAACAAAGGGGGACTTGAATATAATCGCGTAATGTGCAGTGGAAAGGGGTATGGGAGGGAGGGGGAGGGGGAGGGAGGGAGGGAGGGGAAGAGGGAGGGAGGGGAAGTGGGGGAGGGAGGGAAGGGGAAGGGTAGTGGGATGGAGGGGTATGTATGGAGGGGGAAGGGTGGGGGGGTTGAGAGGAAGAAGAGTTGACCGTATAAAGGTAAGTGGGGAGGGTGGTTGGGTGGGTGGAAGGGGGGGAGAGGATAGGGGGTATGGGGTATGGGAGAAGAGGAAAAGTGGGGGGGGTAGGGGGGAAGGGAAAAAGGGTAAAGCCGCGTAGTGGAAGGATTAAAGGGGAGATCGATGGATTTGTGAACGGGTGAGTGGGGCGGGGGGGAGGGTAAAGAAGGGGAAAGGGATAGGGGAACAGGGGTGAGGGGGGGGAGGTAGGTAGATAAATGACTAGAAAGGTGGGGGTGGGGGGGCGGTAGGTCGTCATTACTCCCGATGACGAACGACATGCTGCAAAGGCTGCGATTAGACACGCTGCAACATGGTCTGCCTACAGAGACATCCAAAGGGAAGGAAGAGAGGGCGATAGGGAGGAGGGAAATAGGGAAGAGGGAATAGGGAGAGAAGGAAGGGAGGGGAGAAAGGGAAAGAGGGAGACAAGGAAGTAAGGAAAAGAGAGAGAAGAGAGAGAAGAGGGAGAGAGGGAAAAGAGGAAAGAGTGGGAAAATGAGAGGAAAGGGAGGAAAATAAGAAGGGAAGCAAGAGGAAGGAAGAGGTGTGAGGGAGACGAGAGGGAGATAAAAGAGAGGGAGGGAAGTAGGGAGTCCTGCCTCCCTTAACTCCTCCTAAGAGAGACAACCCGAACGTCCAAAGTCCCTTTAACTCTCTTCACTTAATCCTTTCTCCTGGTTCTTCCTCCTTCCTTCCTGTCTCCATCTATACTCCTACTCCATCATCATCTCCAGTTCCTCCTCCTCCTCTGTATCATCCATCCTCCTCTTTCTCTTCACCCTCGTCCTCCTTCCCCTCCCTTCCTAAATCACCAACCCTCTTCCTTCACCCTTTCCCTTCCTCTTCTTCCTCTTCCTCTTCCTACTCCTTTTCCTCCACCTCCCCACAGTCCCCGCAGAGTGTCGCGTTCTCACAGCCCCCCCCCCCCTCGACCAATAACACCCCTACCCCCCGCTGAACATCCAGCATCTGTCTCCCGCCTCCCTTCTCAACAAGCAATCGTAAAACAAGAGGCGATGAAGCGAGCGGAAAGGAGGGAGAAGGAAAGAGGAGGAGGGAGGGAGGGAGGAGGAAAGAGGACGAGGGAGGGAGGCGGGAGTAAGAGGGAGGAGCAAGGGGGGGGGGGTAAAGAGGTCAATAGGTAGAAATAGAGAAATAGAGAAACTCGGTGTGGATGAAGCTACGGAAACCAGGATAGATAGAGTTAAAAAAAACAAGTAGATAAGAACAAAAAGAAAATATACCCCAGATTATTAAAAGACGCATAAATAAAGACCAAGAAGAAGCGACTAAACGTTAATTGGGATAAATAAAGAGAGAGAGAGAGAAAGAAAGCGCCGGATGGAGCAAGGACCCGGCAAATAAAGAGCTAACACCCTCTTGATCAACAAACGGGGACGCGACTTTGCTAAGGCGATTAGCGATATAATTGGCCGAGGAGCGAGGGACAGATACTTCATAGCCGTGGAGTAGGCGGCCCTCGAGTCTCCGAGCTCTCTCTCTCTCTCTCTCTCTCTCTCTCTCTCTCTCTCTCTCTCTCTCTCTCTCTCTCTCTCTCTCTCTCTCTCTCTCTCTTTCTCTCTCTTTCTTTTCGAGTCTCCGAGCTCTTGCTCTCTTTCTCTTTCTCTCTCTCTCTCTCTCTCTCTCTCTCTCTCTCTCTCTCTCTCTCTCTCTCTCTCTCTCTCTCTCTCTCTCTCTCTCTCTCTCTCCGTGAAGGATCGTGATGCAAAGGCAGGTGAGTAAGAGACATAGGAAAGGAAGGGAGCAAAGGGTCGATTGGGAACTTTTAGCGAATGAGGAGGAGGAGGAGGAGGAGATTAGGAAGTAACAAGAAGAGGGAGAAGAGGAAAAGGAAGCTGATGAAGCTAAGGAAAAAGAAGAGAGAAGAGAGAAGAGAAGAAGAGGGAACGAAGCAAGAAGAGGAGAGAGAAGAAGAATTAGCCGAAGACGGAGAAGAAGCGGACGAAGAAGAGGAGATGAGAGAGAGGAGAAAGAGGGAAGGGAGAAAAGGGAGAATGGCTGGAGAGCGCAGAAGAGGAGGAGGAGGAGGATAAGAAGGCTCGGAGAGGTGATCGTGGGAACCCATCCACGTGACTCTATGTTTTATGGAAGCTGTCAGGAAACGAGCGATTATTATCACCCGAAAAGAAATAAAAAAAAAAGGAACGAAGCAATAAAATGAAATAGAATAAAAAAATATGCCGTAGAAATATGAAATGGAATAGACCTGTGATGTTATGGAGTCTAGTGAGAGGACATATAGTCTACTGCCAAAGTTAGAGCTAACTACCACGTTCTCAAGGGTGCTACGCCCCCTGGGAAAGTTTGTTTCAACGAGTCTCTATGATGTGGATGTTATGCACACACACACACACACACACACACACACACACACACACACACACACACACACACACACACAGAAATATCCCCAATCCAATGCCATCATCAAAAAAACAAACAAACAAAAAAACATCATACTACAATAACCACCATAAAAAAAAATAATAATAAAAAAAATGAGAGTCCGTAACCGATATCGAACTTTTTCCGACGCGAACATGTGTCGCCGTCCGACCACAATGGCTTAATCACCAAACGATAAAACGTCGAAATTCCCTCGCAAGTCTATCCTTCGGTGTCTGCAATGGCCGAGCCAAGAACATGTTACCGGTGGAAGGAAAGGGAGAGAGTAATACCGTGTAACTCTGCGTGTATCTCTGTATCTATGAATATACATAAATAGATGTAAATCTAAACATATACATATGTGTGTGTGTGTATGTGTGTATATATATATATATATATATATATATATATATATATATATATATATATATATATTATATAATATACACACACACACACACACACACACACATACATACACACACACACACACACACATATATATAAACACGCATCCCATACGTTTCCCCCATTCCTACTCGTCCGTTTTCCTTCCTTATTCTCCCCTCGTTGCCCACCCGCCCGCTAGCCCATAGATCGTTGACGTAAAAAGGGTCGTAGGGCCAGAGAAAGACAGAGAGAAAAAAAAGAGATGCGACAAACGAAAGACGAACGAGAGATGAATGAATGAAGATCAAGATAAACAAACACGAGAGCCAAGAAAACATATGACAGTATCATTCAATGACGACGGTGTATGGCGGACTAAAAAAAAAGAAAAAGGTGCTCGGATGCCAGGAGGGGGACACGATGGCACGATAAGTCCAATTAAATATATATATATATATATATATACATATATATATATATATATATATACATATATATATATATATATATATATATATATATATATAGAGAGAGAGAGAGAGAGAGAGAGAGAGAGAGAGAGAGAGAGAGAGAGGTAATAAGTAAAATAAATAAGAGATGAATAATGATGTGAATTAAAAATGAACTGCAGAGGCCCAGCTAGCTGACTGGGAGGCAAAAAGAACCCGATGTAACAAGAGAGAAAAAAAGAAAAAAAGGAGCAACACCGCAGCACAAAGAGAGAGAGAAAGAGAGCGAGCGAGGGGAAAGTACAGTAGTACACGCTCGTGCCAATAACAAAACTTCCTCCCCTTTATATCAAAACAGTAGCCGAGAGAGCATAAGCTTAGCCTTGTAATCATTAGCAAACCCAAGCGAGGGAGGAAAACGGCGAGGTGAAGAGACGAGAGGCAAGCAAGGCCGAGCCATACGAGCCCCTCTAGTAAAAAAAAAAAAAGCAATATGGCATATCCTGTAGCGAGTATGAGGGGAAAAGAGAGAGAGATAGAGAGACAGAGAGAGAGAGAGAGCGCGAAAAGGGGGAACCCAAGGCGAGAGAACCGTGGCTTCCCATACATGGAATATAGGGGTCTGGCAACAGAGAAACATAGGGAGCAGTTGCTGAGCTGGCCCGCTGGTTCCCCTACCTCCCATAGATGTGCTCCATACAGATACCTGAACAGCGCGGCATAAGGCCTACTTGCCAGCCCCCCTATACCTCCCCTTCCCTCCCCTCCCCTCCGTCCCTCTTACCCTTCCCACTTCCCTACATGTCATACACCCCCACCCCCTCCTTTTCTCCCCTCGCCTCCGCCCACCCCTTCCCGTGCCCCTACACCGTCCATAGCTCCACCCGCCCATACAAGATGCGAGAGCGCGCCTCTAGGGCTCTATATGGTTCATATATGATAAGGGACGTAGTGAGTCCAACAGATAAGGTGCGTGGCC
>BOPN01001901.1:157500-192500 GCA_017312705.2 Penaeus japonicus
GGACTCGGGCGAATTCTAGAGTGAAATGAATGGCGGGAAATGCATTTAAGAACCACGCAAAAGGAGGAACTGTCGAAGTTTTATATACGAATGGGATGATCACATTAATAATGAATGAAATGGAAGACAAGGGAAATAACGAATAATAATACCGATGTGGAAATTATGAATAGAGAGTGCGAGAGAGAGAGAGAGAGAGAGAGAGAGAGAGAGAGAGAGAGAGAGAGAGAGAGAGAGAGAGAGAGAGAGAGAGAGAGAGAGAGAGAGAGAGAGAGAGAGAGAGAGAGAGAGAGAGAGAGAGAAAGAGAAAGAGAGAGAAGAAAGAGAGAGAGATGCGGCGAAGGGTAAGCGAGGGCAATATGGCAACGAGAAGAGGGGAGGTGAGTAGAGAGGAAGCAGGTAAGCTACGAATATGGGGAGGGGGTGGGGAAGGGGAGAAGAGGGGCGGAAGGGAGGTCAGGGAGAAAACGGGAGAGAAAAAAGGGAGGTGGACGGCGTGAGAGGAGAGAGAAAAGGGGGAAAGGAAAGGGAGGAGAAGGGGGAAGAGAGAGAGAAAGAGAGGAGAGGGAGGGAAGGAATAGGGGTTGGAGAGGAGGGAGGGAGAGGGGGGGAGGAACACAGAGGATGAAAGGGGAGGTATAGGACGAAGGGAACGAAGTACACAGAAAGGGGGAGCAGGGGCGAGAAGAGGGGAAAAGGTAAGGCGGGGGGTTGGGGGGGGGGTTAAGGTGGGAGGCGACCCCGGTTGAGCGTTGGTCTTCGTGTTCCCAGTGAATATGGCCGAGCAGAGAGAGAGAGGCTGCGGTGGGAGTGAGTATCTTGCGGGAGAGGGGAGGGAGAGGGGAGGGAGAGGGGAGGGAGAGGGGAGGGAGAGGGGAGGGAGAGAGGAGGGAGAGGAGAGGAATAGAGTGAGGGGGAGAAAGAGAGAAAGAGAGGGAGAGGGTGAGAGACAGAAAGGTAGAACGAGAGGTAGAGGGTGAGGGAGAAGAAGAGAGGAGGAGAGAGATTGAGAAGTGTGGGAGACGGAGAGACAGCGATAGAGCGATAGAGCGAGAGAGAGAGAGAGAGAGAGAGAGAGAGAGAGAGAGAGAGAGAGAGAGAGAGATAGAGAGAGAGAGAGAGGAAAGGACAAAAGCACATACACACAGACGACGGGAAACACAAGAAAATAAACGCCCTGACGTCACTACAGTATCGCGCCAAAGTTCCAAGGATGAAAACACGAACTAATTAACAACAATCCTTAACCTATAGTTCCAAAAGTACCCCCCCCCCCCCAAGAACAAAACTAAAAGCACTAAACAATCTCCAGGTAAAAGACCCAAGAGAGTAGAAGAAAATAAAATCCTTATTCACCACAGCTCATAGACATACAAATAAATAAATACACAAAACACATAAATGTATAAATAAATACATTCACAAATAAGCACAAACACCATAAACACTACATGCCGTAACCACTTCACTGTACTGCCATCCTTCCCACGTCGCTATGGTGTCCTGACTGTTACCATGACAACCAGGTAGCAGAGGAAAGAAGGACAGAGCGCCACATAAGGTCCCGTTGTGCTGAACACACACACACACGCACAAACATCCCGTCTACACACCTGAAAGAGAGAAAGAAAATGGAATTAGAAACTTTTCACTCGACTGGAAATAAATAAACTTCAAAATAACATGAATAATAAGAACATGAAGAAGAACAATAATAATAAAAACAGAATGGAGGCCGAGATAGACAACAACAACAGTGTGATTAATTTTCTTTCTGATGGCGGGAAGACTGCAGAATAGGTCACGAGAGCAGGTCGTGGGTGTCGTATACGAGGTCACATCTCGAGGCGGGGTGACATGGTGCGTTCCTCCCCCTCCCCCTCCCCCCTCTTCTTTCCTCCATTCCCCATCCGCCTCTCTGCCCCCCCCCCTTTTTTTTTCTTTCCCCCATTAGGTGACATGAGAGACTGAAGGAAGTAGTAAATCAAATCGGTCTAAAGAGTGGTTGTTGACACATACATACACACATACATACACACATACACACACACACACACACACACACAAAGAGAGAGAGAGAGAGAGAGAGAGAGAGAGAGAGAGAGAGAGAGAGAGAGAGAGAGAGAGAGAGAGAGAGAGAGAGAGAGAGAGAGAGAGAGAGAGAGAGAGAGAGAGAGAGAGAGAGAGAGAAGAGAACCAGCATAAAGACCTAACGTTTCCAGAGACCGGTCACCTTCACCCAATTTCAAATACGTTTGCCTATTCATTGTTTCTTAAGAATTCTTTAAAATCCTTGAGATCATTCATGGCCGTCATGCTCCAGCTCTCCCAACTTATACGAAAAACAAAACAAGACAATCTATCCATATTGTCAAAATAGATCGCTTTCATTCTTTCTCGAAAAGGGTGAAAAAAAACATGAATACATCCAACTCGTACCGACCCCATCTATCGGCCGGAATATTCATCACGCGGCTTACTTCCTGACATCTATCGGTCGGAATATTCATCATGCGGCTTACTTCCTGACATCTATCGGTCGGAATATTCATCACGCGGCTTACTTCCTGACATCTATCGGTCAATATATTCATAACAACAACGGCCTACTTCCTGGTAAAGCCATCCCGTCTCTAATATCACGGCTAAAGGCTTTTATACTGCAGAGAACTGGACGTAATATCAATGAGAACCCACTCTCGAACCTACCTCAAAAAGAGAACGACAGAAATAAAAAGAGAGAGAAATAAAAAAAGGCCTGAAAAATAGCAGTACACCTTGAAAGTTTTTCTTTTATAAAAAGAAAATGAAAAAAAAAAAAAACGACCCAGCCTTCAAAAACAAAGGATTTGTTTTTTTCATACAAAACTTCTACACTTTGTTTAGTGCATCAGCTGATAAATAACGCAACCTAACCTTACAATCTACCTGTGCGTTAGACAAAGACCCAAAGACCATTTTTCCCCACTGCCTCCCCTTACTCCCCCCTTCCCTTCGCAAAATAGGGCATGGCAACAGCCTATACGGGAGCGGAGCAAAACCTCCTTCCTCACAAGGCCAAGATAACATTCCGGGTCTCACCTCTGACCTTTGTACTTCGCGATATCCTAATTCACAGCTGACCTGGCGTCCTTGGATCGGCGAGACGTAAAAGGCAATGCAGGTCAGAGATGCAGACCGATGCAGGCCGCCGCTGCTGCACGTATATAGAAACGAACGAGCGCTGCTGTTGTATGGGAGGGGGGGGGGTGGTGTTGGGATCCCAGTCTTCGCGCCCGAGACGTAGGTACGCACGCAATCGCGAGTAACGGAGAGAGAGAGAGATCGGCGTAGGTTAGGACTCGTTATTGCAGGATGGGATCGATACGCCGGCCCGGAGACGTACGTACTCCCGCGGAGACAAAGAACACTTTCACTCTATATAAGACTTAAAAAAGGAATGACAAAAAAGATAGAAACAAAAACACACACACAAAAAAACCAAAAAACAAATAAGAGTAGCGTCGACCAGAAATACCAACGGTCACATACGCATCTTAAAACGTATACCAACATACAATTAACATTCCTATTCCGACCCGGACAAAAGCGCAATGCCAGAGTCCCTTTCTTTTTTTTTCTAAATCTTTTTTATTTTGATCACAAAGGCCTTTGTAAGTCCCCCCGAAGAGAAAATAATGACTTAATGGCGGGGTTGAACGCGCAAGCAACACCGTGTAAATATCGACCAACTGTTGCACAAGTCATCGATCTTTCATTCTCTCTCTCTCTTCCCCTCGTTCTCCTTTTCCCCTCGTTCATTCTTATTCTTGTTTTTTTTCCAAATCCTCTGCATTATTATTATTTTTTTTTTCGTCGGGGTGTACCTCATTTCAAGTTTTATTTTCCCCTCTTTTGAAATTAAGTTTAATTTTCTCTTTTTCTTTCTTTCTCTCTCTCTCTCTCTCTCTCAAGACAGGAGAGGAGGGGAGAAAAGGAGATAGGGAAAAGGGGGAGTACGGGAAAAAGGAGAGAGAGAGAGAGAGAGAGAGAGAGAGAGAGAGAGAGAGAGAGAGAGAGAGAGAGAGAGAGAGAGAGAGAGAGAGAGAGAGAGAAAGAGAGAGAGAGAGAGAAAGAGAGAGATGATTTCGTAGAAGCGCGAAAGAAAGGGGAGAGCGAAGGGTTGGGGGTAGGGGGGGAATATGAAATGTCAAAGGGGGCAAGGGGGGGGGGCGATGCTCCCTCCGCTCCGACCTTTTACCGTGACCGATCAAAGGGTGAGGACGGGAGAGGCGAGGGAAGCTGTCTGATCGAGAGGGAACGAACGGACAGGGAGGGAGGAATGAAATGAGGTGAGGGGAGGGAGGAAGTGGGAGGAAGTATGGGAGGGAGGGAGGAAAAGGAGTGTGGGAGGAAGAGAGGGAGGGAAGGAAGGGTGAGAGGGAAGGAGGGAGGGAGGAAAGGAAGGGTGAGAGGGAAGGAGGGAGGGAGGAAAGGAAGGGTGAGAGGGAAGGAGGGAGGGAGGAAAGGAAGGGTGAGAGGGAAGGAGGGAGGGAGGAAATTAAATGAGGGGGGTGAAGTGGGAGGGAGGAAATGGAGGGGAAGATGAAGGGGAGGAAGAAGAAAAGGAGTGAGGAAAGGTGAAAGTATGGAAGAGAAGGAGGAAAGGTGAAAAGTTGGAAGAGAAGGAGAAAAAGAAAGAATAGAAGGAGAGGGAGAGAGAGATATTCCTATTCATATATACATATACTCCTAAAAACATCAACCTACCAATCCATATAAATCCACACCCAATATGGAAAGAAAGAAAAGAAGGAATTAAACAACAACACTCGACAAACAAACAAACAAGCGAAAACAACAAAAAGATACACATCCACCAAAGCACGAGAGGCGGGGGAATGAATGGCTGGCTGGAGACCAAGGGACAACCGATAGGAGATAAGAGAGAAGGGAATGAAAGAAGAGGGAGTAAAAATAAACAAATGTGAATAAAGGGAGTCATGCGTGACTTGAAAGACAGATACAGAAACCCACGAGAGAGAGAAAGAGAGAGAAAGAGAGAGAGAGAGAGAGAGAGAGAGAGAGAGAGAGAGAGAGAGAGAGAGAGAGAGAGAGAGAGAGAGAGAGAGAGAGATTAAGGGAGGGAGAGAGAGAGAGTAAGAGAAGGAGGAAGGGAGGAAGAGAGAGAGAGGGGGGAGGAAGGGAGACAGATAATGAGAAAGACAGAGAAAGACACAGAGAGAGAATCTCTCTCTCTCCTTCTCCTTCTCCCTCACTCCCTAATCCGCTCCCCTCCTCCACCCTCTCCCTCACCCCCATCAAACCACCGCCAGCCGTTAACCACCCACAAGTCTAATGGCAGAGGCAACGAGCTCCGCCCAAACCCACAAGTCCGAAAGAGAGAGAAAAAATGAATAAAAAGGGAGAAAAAAAAACAAAATAAAATAAACCGATAGTCATAGCGGGAACCTTTTAAAGAAGACTGTTTCTCACTGAAACCCACTGGCCATGGTGACGTACCGTACCGTGCTGCCACTTGTACCAGGATCATATATCACTTTTTTATTACTGCTAGTATCATCGTCATTATCGATAATGTTATTATTAACAAATATCATTGTTGTCCTTTTTATTATCCATATCATTATTCTCATAAAAGAGACTTTTGCTCGTAGATATACTTTATGTAATGAGGAAATTCGCTTCTCTATCACTGATGACTGGGATTTTAATTTAATCTGCTGTACCCACTCCCCCTTTCTCTCTCTCTCTCTCTCTCTCTCTCTCTCTCTCTCTCTCTCTCTCTCTCTCTCTCTCTCTCTCTCTCTCTCTCTCTCTCTCTCTCTCACCCTATCTCTCTCTCATTCCCTCTCTCTCTCTTCTTCTTCTTCTTCATTTCAATCCTCCCTCTCTCCCTCTAATTCTCCCTTCCTCTCCCTCTCTACAGCTACTGTGGCGGCGTCGAACCTGTAACCTTGACCCGCGCAAGAACTGAAAAGTGTCTCGGCGGCTGCGGAAATGTCACCACTGAGCCACTTGCGAGTTTGTGACGTCCGGGATGTCGCTAGTGAAGGCACACATACCGAAGAAAAAATGTACGCATACTCACGCACAAACCCAATACCAAAAGTGCGATTATATAATAGCCACACAAACAGCAACAAACGCACGCATTCCTTTGAAGTCAGACTCTTATACACACACATAGAAACAAGTACAAAACAAGCAAACAAAAAACACGCAACATGTTCGCGCTAGGAAGTTCGAACACATGACGACTCACTGCCCTCTTGCCCCTCCCCTCCCCTCCCCTCCCTTCTCTTCTCTTCCCGTAGCCCTGATCCTTCCTCCCTCCTTCCCTCCCTCCTTCCTTGCCACTACCCTTCCCTCACCCTTACCTTCCATCCTACCCTATCCCTCCCTTTTTTCCTTCCATCTGTCTCTCTTTTCATCCCCCTTCCTCCACCTCCCCCCCTTCCTACATTCCACCCCCTTACCCACCCCATCCCTTCCTCCCTCCCATCCCTTCCTCCGTCCCTCCCACCCCTATCCTCCCTCACATCCCCTTCCTACCTCCGTCCAACCCATCCCTCCCATCCCTTCCTCCCTCCCCCCTTCCCCCACAGAAAAAAAGGTTCCCCACAGCAACCCGTCGGGAGAAGAAACGGGTGTAAATGTCAGACATCGCTCCAGTTAAGCCCCGAGAAAAAGCTTCGTTCCTTGATTCGCGCAGGGTAACCTTCTGTGACCTAATACGGGCGTGTAATAAAAGGACTTGAGGTCAGACTACGCGGTGTTTACTAAGTTGGGCGAATACTGTCATCCGCGCTTGCTTGCAAAAATAAAGAATTATATACGTGGGTGACGTAAATCTGTAAATACTAACAAATTTTAAAGTCGTTTTGTCCTGTGGATTACGAACGAGATAAGGCGACGCGAAAACAACCAAATAAAGGGAAGTAGAGAGAAGAAGAAAACAACCAAACTCAGAAATAACGGCACCATTACGAACTCGAACGGATGTGCCAAAAACCGACACTCTCGGGCTTGTCCTTTCAGCAAATGCCAGGACATGAGAGAACGCTGTACACACCCTCACTAGAGCACCAAGCACCCACTCCCCCCCTTCCCTTCCCCTTCCCCTTCCCCTTCCCCTTCCCCCTCTCCACTCTGACACAACCACCACAAAAATACCAACGCCGACGCACTCACATACAAACAACACACACACCAACCAACCAACCAACCAAACACACACACCCAAACTGTACCTCTTCTCCCGACCTGTTGTCCGAGCACGACCATCCGGGGTACAAGCAGCACCAGAAGCCACCTGCTTGCGCCAAACGACCAAACAACTATACTGACACCCTAGGCCAGGCCGGGTTATTAGGAGCGTGGGCCGGCCCTTCCGTCGCCCCGAAGTGGCTCTGAAGCGGCACCCACCTCCACGACCTTACCCACAATGCCAAAGCTGCTCAGTGGACCGCGGTAGGTGCTTCTGGCACTTCCGGGTGTGGGGCGTACGTGCCACCTGGCCAGGGAAGGTCACCGGCAGCCTACCGGAGTGAGGGGAACGAAAGGTCACTTGCAGACGGGCCGGGGGGGGGGGTCTCTTACGGGCGTGTTTGGGAGGGGCGGGGGGGGGGGGGGGTGTGTGTGTGTGTGTGTGTGTGTGTGTGTGTGTGTGTGTGTGTGTGTGTGTGTGTGTGTGTGTGTGCGCGTGCGCGTGCGTGTGCCTGTGTGTTGGCGTGCGCGCGCGTATGTATGCCTGTGTCTAATGACTGAAAGTTCTAGAAGCACATGAATCAAGTCGAAACATCCTCTAAAACCATCGATGAGGACAGCAATGCTTTATAAAGGGCGAGTAGAGAGAAGGTGCGAAATTTCTGCTGTGTAATGTGTGGGCTGCAGATCGCAATAAAAAAAAAAAAAAAAAAAAAAAAAAAAAAAAACGGCAGAGCGATTTATAGGCAACTGTTTAAGACACCGTGGGCAAGTGGACGCGCTTGTACTGTACGTTTTCTCTTGCACAGAGTACAGTTATCCGACGATATACGTTTTCTTGAAAGATTCGACGTACAGTGAATATCGGAAACAAATCTCTGCTGATACAATGAAGGATCTAAAGCAAAAATCAACCAAATATCTATAAAAAAAGAATAACTAAGAAGGCATTATAATATATAAAATAATGGTAGATAATAGTAGTAACAATGATAGAAACAATAATAATAATAATAATAATAATCATAACAATACTGACGATTATGACATTCAATTATCAATATTCATTAATTTATTAATAATTATTATTAATTATTAATAAGACAATTATTAATAAGATAAACAATCAAAAATGACCTAAGAGAATATTAAAGGATGTCTACTTGTTAATCTCTAATCATACTCGAACGGATTTCATAAGTCCGTTTAATGGACCTCTAAATAAATAAATATATACAAAAAATAAAACAAAATAAAATACATGACAAAGAGATATACCCTGCGGCAGTGATAAGACACAAGCACTTCCGTCTTGCCTAATAGTTTGGAAAAAATCCATATACATCAATAGCATATCAATCTGAAGGCTTGAATACCTTCAGATACGAAAAAAAATACAGTAGACCCAAGAGGAAGAGGAGGAGGAGGAGGAGCAGGAGGAGGAGGAGGAGGAGGAGGAGGAGGAGGAGGAGGAGGAGGAAGAGGAGGAGAAAGAGAAAAAAAAGAAGAATAAAAAACACAAATCCAATACGTATACATTCCTCACAGCCTACTTACGGGCCTACCACAAAACCCCTCCGAGGACATACCTCTAGTGGCCATACTTCAGGGGAGGGGGAAGGGGGGGGGGCAAATAGTCCTCAGAGTGGGGTGGGGGGAGGGGGTAGATAGCCCTCAGAAGGGGTGGGGGGGGAGACAAACGCTATAGGGGGGCTGGAGACACATCTCTCACAAGCCATCGTATCTGTCTTGGCTTAAGAGCCCCACACAACACGCATACACACACAGCACACATAGTTCGGACTGAGCTATTTACTGCCTTGAGGGTTTAAGACGGGCACACAAGGTGGGGAGAGGAGAGGAGAGGAGAAAAGGAGGGGAGGAGAGAAGAAAATGAGGGGAGGAGAGGAGAAAAGGAGGGGAGGAGGGGAGGGGAGGGGAGGGGAGAGGAGAAAAGGTGAAGACAAGGAAGGGGAGGGGAGGGAAGGGAAGGGGAGGGGAGGGGAGGGGAGGGAAGGGAAGGAAAGGGAAGGGGAAATGAAAGGAGAAGAGAAGAAAAAGAGGAGGGGGAAGAGAAGAAACGAGAAGAGGGGAGAGGAGAAGAGACGAGAAGAGAAGAGAGGATAGAGGAGAAACATATCGTCATCATCATTCAACTTTTCGAACAGCGGTCTTAAAAGTCAAAACGTTTGCGAGTTGCGAAGACTTACGAGACACTTCAACTACCCGCCGGAATTAGATAAACGAACGGCATTCATATCTATAAAGGTGTAAAGTGATGAAGGACATCCCCCTCCCCCCCCTCCCTCCCTCCCTCCCTCTCTCCCACCCTCACTCCTTCCTTCCCTCCCCTTTTAATGCAGGAAAACGTAAATGACAAGAAATACTCTCACTGTGCCAACCTGACTATTCCTTTGTCATTCTTTAGGGCATTATGGCGTCGTGAAGAAGGAAAGGGAGAATAGAGTAGGAAGGAAGGAAGAGGAGTAGGAAGGAAGAGGAAGAAGAAGAGGAGGAAGAGGTGGGGTGGAAGAGGTGGGGGTGGAGGAAGAGGAAGAGGAGGAGGAGGAAGTGGGGGTGGAGGAGGAGGAAGAGGAGGAGGAGGAAGTGGGGGAGGAGGAGGAGGAAGAGGAGGAGGAGGAAGAGGAGGAGGAGGAGGAGGAGGAGGAGGAAGAGGAGGAGGAGGAGGAGGAAGAGGAGGAGGAGGAGGAGGAGGAGGAGGAGGAGGAGGAGGAGGAGGAGGAAAGAGGAGGAGGAGGAGGAGGAGGAGAAAGAGGAGGAGGAGGAGGAGAAAGAGGAGAAAGAGGAGGAGGAGGAGGAGGAGGAGGAGGAGGAAGAGGAGGGAGAAAACGTAGATGGAGAGGAGAAGGAGGAGGAAGAGGAGGAGGAACACGTAAGATGCGAAAGAGAAGAAGGAATAATAGAGGAAAGCGAAAGAGAAGGAAGAAAAGTATGTACGAGAGGGAGAAAGAGACAAATAAAGAGAACAGAGAGAGAGAAAAAAGAGAAACCCGCAGATGGCGAGGGAAAGAAATGAAGACGAAGGAAGAACGATGGCGAGGAAGACGAAAGGGCGACAGAGGAGGAGGAGGAGGAGGAGGAGGAGGAGGAGGAGGAGGACGGCCAATCAGTAACGGGAGAGGTGAGAAGAAGGAGCAGAAGCAGCGGCCGCGAGAGGAAGGGGAGGCACAGGCCAGGTGCTTACTTGGCGGGGGCGGGGGCGGGGGCGGGGCGGTTCGGGCACGCCGGGCACGGTCGAGGCATCCGCGAGGTGACACAGGGCACCTCCACGCAGGAACTGCTGGTGTGCTATTCCCACCGCCACAGGGAAGGACAGGGGCCAAGATGGGGCGGGGGCGGGGCGGAGGCGGAGGCGGAGGAGGAGGAGGCGGAGGAGGAAGAGGAGGAGGAGAAGGAGGAGAGGGGTTCGTGAAAGAGGGAGTGAGGGAGAGAGGGTGGGAAAGGAAGGAAGGAAAGAAAGAAGGAAGGAAGGAAGGAAAGAAGGAAAGGAAGGAATGTAAGTAAGGGAAAGAGGGGAAGATGCTAGGCAAACTCAAGCAAATACCCACAGGACGTTACAATAAAGGAGTTAGTGAAAATTTATAAAAGTCTACCCCTCTAAGAGATAGTAGGAAGAAGACAGCCGAACGTAAGGGAGAAACACGTGGGATGGGGGAGAAGGGAGGGGGTCAGAGGGGAGATCAGAGGGGGCACACCCGTAAAAGCTAGGGGAGGAAAAACATCGTCCGGGGTACAAAGGCACCCTGCCATACCATAGGACGATGCCAGGGGAGGGACACAAGGTAAAGTGATTTACACGCCCAGTATCAACAGGCGGGATCACAAGCTCGCTCAAAGTAGTATGAGGAATGAGGGCAAGAAAAAGAAAGGAAGAGAGAGAGAGAGAGAGAGAGAGAGAGAGAGAGAGAGAGAGAGAGAGAGAGAGAGAGAGAGAGAGAGAGAGAGAGAGAGAGAGAGAGAGAGAGAGAGAGAGAGAGAGAGAGAGAGAGAGAGAGAGAGAGAGAGAGAGAGAGAGAGAGAGAGAGAGAGAGAGAGAGAGAGCCAGGGAGACAGAGACAGAGACAGAGTGAGAGAGAAAGAGAGAAAAAGAGAAAGAGAGAGAGGCAGAGAGGCGGAAAGAGAAATATAAAGAGAAATAGAAAGAGAAGGAGAAAGAGACAGAGACAGAGAGAGAGAGAAATAAAAAAGAATAACACAACCTCCAGAAGTAAACAAGAACTCTTTCGGTCCACCTCGCATTTGTGACTCTACTCCGCTTTGACGCAACTGTGGCGCCGTGTGCCAAGATTACGGTGTCACGCGAGAGGAGGGATGCTTCAGCGAGGGGGAGGAGCGGGGGAGAGGGAAAGGGAGACACGGAGGGAAGGACAGGGACCGAGGGATAGAGGGAGGGAAGAAGGGAGGGAGGGACAGAGGGAGGGAAAAAGGAAGGAAAAAGGAGGAAGAGGGCGAGGGATAGAGGGAGGGTGGGGAGAAGGAAGGAAGGGAGAGAGAGAGAGGAAAAGGGAGTAGGAGAAAGAGCAATGACAGTATGAGGGGAAAATATAGGATAATAACGAAGGACAGACTGCAGGAAGAGATTTAAGGGAGAAGGAAGAAGGGAGGGAGACGTTGCGAGATAAACAGATAGACAGATAGTTCGTAAGATAGATGGATGGATGAATGGGGAGGGGGGGGAGAGGGAGAGGGATAGGGATAGGGAGAGGGAGAGAGAGAATAAAGTACCACCTAAAGAGCGACAAATGCAAAAGCTCTCTGTCTCTCTCTCTCTCTCTCTCTCTCTCTCTCTCTCTCTCTCTCTCTCTCTCTCTCTCTCTCTCTCTCTCAATATAAAACAAAAATTTCTTAAACAAAAGCAAACACTATCGAAGGAAAACGGAATAAACAATCCGAGAGAGATAAAACGAAAAACGAAAGCAAGAGCCAGAACGGATGAGATTACGAGACCGTCCGTGTCAGAAGGTTCAAAAAGCAAGCAGAATCCGTCCGAATCCCGACCTTACGACCCCCACAGATAGAGAAGACCCGTCCCCATCTGAAGGGATTAGGATACAGCTCTGACAGGCAATAAAATATGCCCAAGATAAATCAATCTACGGAATGGCAGCTATGCAGGCAGGCAGGCAAGCAGGCAGGCAAGCAGGCAGTCAGTCACTTGGTGTCCCAGTTAAACTCCCTGACATGCAAGCACCACGAGAGATTAACTCAACACCTATGGATGACCTCATTGGTGACCTATTGGATGCCGATAGCGTAAGGTCACCTCCACATACGTAGCGAGCAATAAGACTTTTGTTAAATGAACCCAAGAGGGCCGAAAGGTCACCGAAACGCAAGCGGTGTCGTAGCAGGTCACTCTGGTAGAGAAAGCTACCTACATTCACTCGGCCTCTGAACAGGCGCGGGGGTAAGCAGAGGCGTAGGAAATCAGCAGGAGAAGCAGAAACCTCACTCTCCCAACAAGCTACATGTACACGTATACAAACACACACACTCACACACACACACACACACAAACACGCACACACACACTAACACGGACTGGCCCCCCGCTCAGGTCGTGCCATGCTAAATATAGTGGCACTGTGCCGCTCTGACCCGGGCCACCGCTACTCAACCCCCTCCCCTCCCCCTCACTCGTTCCCCTCTTCCCCTCCCTCTCCCCCTCCCCCCCCTCAATGTGAGTGTGTGGTTACGTCAAGTTATGTGAGGGGCGCCTCTGGCTCTCAGGCAGGAGGGGGGGGCGGCGCGACCAGCCCAGAGGAAGCGCTTCTGTCTCAACTTGGGTCGCTGACGAGAGCGGATGACTCTCGGGCGGGTGTGTGTGTGTGTGTGTGTGTGTGTGTGTGTGTGTGTGTGTGTGTGTGTGTGTGTGTGTGTGTGTGTGTGTGTGTGTGTGTGTGTGTGTGTGTGCGTGTGCGTGTCTGTGTGCATGTGCGTGTGTGGTCGCGTGTGCATGTGCACGTGAGCGAGAGAGCTTGCGTGTGCCTGTATATCCCCGTACGCGCACATACTAATCCAACATAAGCGGGACCCCAGAACCTACCATTACACCTCGGGAAGATCACTCCTCTTACTAAGCTCAATCGTCTCAGTGATTTCGTTTATCTCCTCGTCGCAAAAAAAAAAAAGAAAAAAAAAATCGTGCGTAGTCTGGGTCTGGGTCTCATATTCCTCGGCTTCGTTTCGTAGGTTAATTCAGCCTCTTCCTTCACGTGGCTGCGACCGACCGAGTGGGAACTACACTACGAGAGCAGCATCCGAAAAGATGATTATGAACACAGCAGAAACATCATGAAGAAAAATCACACAACGTGGACACTCTCATATGTATACATCATAACAGAAGAACACACATGTATGCACGCAAACACACACGTACATACAAGTACGCACACACGAACGCACTCACACGCACACGAAACACACACAAACGCCCACACTTAAGACACAGAAGCTTTGTTCACTCCTCCTCCCAGACAGCTTCCTCCGGCACTGGCAGGCATCGAGGTCAAGTAGCCGGGGTCAATACCAGTGCCACTCTGACCTTCTGTGACCCCGAACACTCCTTTGCAGCGCCTCAATTTTTTTTTCATCTTATGTCCTCCTCCTTCTTCTACGTCCTTTTGTTTCTCCTACTACTGTTTTTTTTTTATTCGTCATCGTCTTCTTCTTCTTCTTCTTCTTCTTCTTCTTCTTCTTCTTCTTCTTCTTCTTCTTCTTCTTCTTCTTCTTCTTCTTCTTCTTCTTCTTCTTCTTCTCCTTCTCCTTCTCCTTCTCCTTCTCCTTCTCCTTCTCCTTCTCCTTCTCCTTCTCCTTCTCCTTCTCCTTCTCCTTCTCCTTCTCCTCCTCCTCCTCCTCCATCTCTTCCTCCTCCATTCTATCATCCTTCCTCTTCCTTCTTCCTCCTAATCTCCCCTTCCTCTTTATCGCGTTCAGCATCGTCATAATTAATCTTAAGAAGGCTTTCACCGCGCTGAATTTCGTCTCAAAGGGGCAGCAGGATCCCTCCTCCTCCTCTCGAACGCCTGCGTCTAATCTTAGCTTTCTTTTTATCACTGTCTTTTTCCTATCTTTCTTTCATTTTCTTTTCGTGTTCTTTCTTTCTCTCTTTCTTCCTTTCTTTCTTGAGCCTTCGTTTCGATCTGTTTTTTTTCTCTCTCTCTCTTTCTTTTCCTTTGGATTTCTTTATCTTCCTTTCTTTCTTTCAACTTACAAAACTTTCCCTCTTCCTCCTCATTCTAATTCTTTGTCGTTTTTCTTTCCTTCTTCTTGTCCTCCTCCTCCTTCTTCTTTTCCTTCCCCCTCCCCCGTCTCAGCCTCATCATCTCCCCTCCTTCCTCTCAACTTCCTCCTCTTCCCTTCAACCCTTTCCCACCCACCTCCATTTTCTTCTCAAACTCTGTCCCCTCCCTCCCCTCGTCTTCCTTCTCTCCATATTACCCTCAACCCCTCCTTTCCCCTCGTCCTCGTCCTCTCCCTTCCCCTATTCCCCTCAACCTCCTCCTTTCCCCTCATCTTCCCTCTCTACCTATTCCCCTCAACCTCTTCCTTTTCCCCTCTCCCTATTCCCCTCAACCTCCTCCTTTTCCCTCTAACTCTTCTAACCCTGTATGCCCTTCCTTCCTTCCCCTCGCCTCCTTCTCCTTCCCTCCCTTCGACTCCCCTCTTCCCCCCTCTCCTCCCGGGTAATCTCCCTCGCCGACATACAAACATAACCCTACGCCCGTCTGAGCCTCGTTTACCACCGGGTTCTCGAGAGGTAGGTCTTCGAGGGGTTCCGCAAAGACTCCTCTCCACCTCTGACTGGGCAAGATTTTTCTCTTCTTCTCTCTCTCTCTCTCTCTCTCTCTCTCTCTCTCTCTCTCTCTCTCTCTCTCTCTCTCTCTCTCTCTCTCTCTCTCTCTCTCCCTCTTATCCCGTGTAAACAGTTTAGAAAAATCCTTCCTTGTTTCAGGGGCTTGTAGCTGCTACGGATAATCCGCTCTGATCTTTTTTTTCCTATTTTTCTTCTTTCTTCTTCCCTCATCCCCTTCCCCCTTCCTTTCCCTTTTCTCCTTCTCCCTTCCTTTCTCCCTTCCCTTCCCTTCCCTTCCCTTCCCTTCCCTTCCCTTCCCTTCCCTTCCCTTCCCTTCCCTCCCCTTCCCCTCCCATCCCTCTCCCCCTTTTCCATCCTCCACACCCTCCCTCGCTCTTACAACCCCTCCCTTCCCTCCCCTACCCCCCAACCCACACCCACACCAGGCCCCCCTCCCTCCTCCTCCTCCTCTTCCTCGCGCTGCTCCTCCAAGGCGAGGTCGGGACGAGGCTAAATATAGGGGGCGAGAAGACCGACCGCGGCCGCCGAAGCCCTGACCCCGGCCGGGCTCTCCACATAGCAGGTCCCTCACCCTCGCTCTTGGCGGCGGAGAGGGGTAGGAGGGAGGGAGGGAAGGTAGGGAGGGTAGTGAGAGGGGTAGGAGGGAGGGAGGGTAGGGAGAGGGGTAGGAGGGAGGGAGAGGGGTAAGAGTGGGGAAGGGAGGGAGGGAAGGTAGGGAGGGTAGGGAGAGGGGTAGGAGGGAGGGAGAGGGGTAAGAGAGGGAGGGAAGGTAGGGAGGGTAGGGAGAGGGGTAGGAGGGAGGGAGAGGGGTAAGAGTGGGGAAGGGAGGGAGGGAGGGAGGGAGGGAGAGGGGAAGGGAGGAAGACAGGGAGAGGGGAAGAGAGCGAGGGAAGGAGAGATAAAGGAAGGAGGGAGAGGGAAAGGGAGGGAAAGAGGGAGTAAGGGAGATGGAAAGGGAGCAAGGGAGAGGGGAAGGGAGGCAATGAGAGCAAAAGAAAGTAGGGAGAGGGGAAGGGACGAAGGAGAGCAAAAGAAAGTAGGGAAAGGGTAAGGGAAGAGGGGAGATGAGGAATGGGGGAGGGTAATGGAATCAGGGTGATGATAAGGCAAGGAGATGGTTAAAAGGAGGGAAGGAAAGGAGGAGGCGGGGGTTGGGGAGTTCTTTGCAATATAATAGTCTCTACGGATGGTCCAACCGTAATTGCTATTTAACTTGTACTTCTCTCGAGAGCGATTACAAACATGTCCAAGCCACCTTATTTTGTTTTTGTTTTTCTATGGAATCATTACCTTAGTTTGCTTGTTTCTCGCTGTTCTTCCGGTCCGCATCACATCAGCCCATGTGACCGTGTCTGTTGGTCTGTCCATCATCATCACCCCCACTCGGTCGGCCAGTTGCAATCTACGTTCGCACTACCTTCGTGCTGCCGTTCGCCGTTCCGTTCCGCCGTCGTCCCTCGCCAGGAAATCAGGAACATCGAAACGGCACACGACATCGCGAGTGGGATGGGGAGGGGGAGGGGAGAAGGGGATGGGTGGGGAGGGGGATGGGGAGGGGGAGGGTGGGGGGGAGTGGAGGCATGAGACTATAAAGTATCCTGTATATCCCCCATCCCTCGCGAGCCGCCGAGTCGATGATCGAACAACGAGCAATATTGCAATTCACCGCACTGCACTGCCACGCAACGCCACTTCGCGCGCATTAATCCTCCTTTCCTCGCTGCCGTCGCCACCCCTTGCTGCCCTCCGATCCTAATCAATCTAATCCTACGGACCAGCAAATCCTCGGCGAGCGCTGGGCCTAACAACCGGAGTCCCGCGAGCCACATAGGACTTGTCTCGTTCGCTTTTCTTCGCCTCGGTGTTTACGGCGGAGGAATGCCTTAGAAATGCGCCTGTATTTTTTTGGATTTATTTTTCTGTTCTTTTATAGTTCATTTCATCTTGTTCATTCATTTATTTGTGTAGAAATAAATGTATCCATCTTTTCTCAGCTTGTTTTATTCATCTATCTTATATAGATTTTTTTCTTTTTTTTTAGGTGGGGAGGGGGAGCTGTATGTGTGTGTGTGTGTGTGTGTGTGTGTGTGTGTGTGTGTGTGTGTGTGTGTGTGTGTGTGTGTGTGTGTGTGTGTGTGTGTGTGTGTGTGTGTGTGTGTGTGTGTGTCATCATTTGTACATTCGATCTTTCCATACATTCTTTCTCTTTCAATCTCCATCCCGGCCCCCTCCTATTCCCCCTCTGTCTCCTCTTCCTTCCTTCCTTCCTTCCTTCCTCCCACTCTCCCTCTCCCTCCCCCTTCCCCCTCCCTCTCCCATCAACGATCTCACACCCCCGCGCCGCGTTCTCGCCACGTACAAGCTGCTTGACCTTTGACCTTTGCTACTGTGGTGCAACCTGAAGACTGCGGGGTCACGACCTCTGTTGATCTTCTTGGCGATGATTTATGCCGAGTGCGGCGGCCGAAGCGAGCGAGCGAGCGAGCGAGTGAGAGGAGGGAGGGAGAGAGGGAGGGAGAGAGGGAGGGAGAGAGGGAGAGAGGAGGAGGGAAGGAGGGAGGGAGGGAGAGAGGGAAGGAGGGAGGGAGAGGGAGAGAGGGAGAGAAGGAGAGGGAGGGAAGGAGGGAGGGAGAGAGGGAGAGAGGGAGAGAGGGAGGGAGAGAGGGAGGGAGGGAGAGAAGGAGAGAAGGAGGGAGGGAGGGAGCGAGAGAGAGGGAGGGAGGGAGGGAGAGAGGGAGAGAGGGAGAGAGGGAGAGAGGGAGGGAGAGAGGGAGGGAGGGAGAGAGGGAGAGAGAGAGGGAGGGAGAGAAGGAGCGGCTGGCCTAGGAGCGAGGGCGATGGTATGGTGACTATGGTATGGTGATGATGGGGAGTGGTAGTGATCAGGAGGGTGGTGATGGCGGTGGTGAGAGTGATGCGGATGTGAACACGGTGACTATGTGGATATAACAGTGGTGATATAACGGCGGTAACAGTAACAGAGATAGAGGGATGAAAGGGGAAAATTAAAGAAATACAAACCAACAAACAAACATCGCATAAGAAGGAGGAGCAATAGCAAAGAGCCTGAAACAAGAAGACAATGAATGCAAAGACGTAGAAAGGAAGAAGAAGTGCCAGTGCTCTGTCGCATCTACCCCCCCCCCCCACCCTCTACCCTCTCCCTGCCCCTCCTTCCTTTCTTTCTCTCTCTCTCTTTCTCTTCATCTTTATCCCTCTCTCTCTCCTACACTCCTTCTCCCTCCTTCCCTCCTTCCTTCATTCCTTCTCCCTCTCCTCTCCTCTCCTCAACTCGCCCCCTCCCCCCCCACTTCGCCCCCCGAAGCGAGGCCCCAACGCCCGGGTCAGGCTTGAGGGCGGTGGCACTAAATGGCCCTAAATATAGGCTGGCACGACCTAGGCGCAACTTCCACGACCCTTGGGCGCGTGCCTGAGGGGCCGCAGGGTCGAAAATCCGCACCCGAACAGCCGGGGGAAGCGACCTTATGGCACCGACGTTCCTGCATGTTACGAGTTACGGGCACTCGTCATGCGCACACACACAACGAGAGATAGGCGAGGCTTTCATTTTCGAGAAAAGGAGATTAAATAAAATAAAACAAAAACAAAAAACGAAAAAAAAGAACAAAGATATCAGGAGGAAATGCGATAAGACAGCTCTCTACCGCCTTGATAAATCAACACACCAACGGAAGCCGTAGGTAACGAGCGGATCGAGTCTGTGTGTGTGTGTGTGTGTGTGTGTGTGTGTGTGTGTGTGTGTGTGTGTGTGTGTGTGTGTGTGTGTGTGTGTGTGTGTGTGCGCGCGCGTGCGCTCGCATCCACGGCTGAACAAAATCATACATTCCAGGTGTGCAGGTGTGAAGTACTCGCGTGCAAGTGATGCAATTTCCGGATTTTGCAAGGGGAGGGCCAACCAAATGATAATAAAGAGCAGAGAGAAGAAAGTAAAGGCAACAACAACAACAACAAAAAACTAACAATCAAACAAAGAGCAAAATAAACAAGATTTACCAAAAAAACATTAACAAACAGTAGCAAAACCATCATCGATAAACCAACAACAACGATCATAAACACCCCTCCCCCACCCCCCCAAATCCTTACCACCACCCCCAACAACAACAACAACAATAACAATGAAAACAAAAAACAAAAAGCAATCCAAGTGATCGAGCAACGGGATGGGGTGTGGGTGTGGGGGGGATGTATGTATCTATTCATTGCCACCTTCCACGTGTTGTCTTAAAGCGAACGTGCCACTACTACCCCGTCCATACCTTACGCCAATCTGATTGTGTAAGCTGCGTCCCTTTAACGCGAGCAAAAAGGGCAACTTAAAAGACAAAAACTGGGAGAACTGTTTTTTCTTTAAAGGAGGGAAGGGGAGAGAGAAGGAGAGGGAGGGAGATGAACTGAGAGAGAGAGAGAGAGAGAGAGAGAGAGAGAGAGAGAGAGAGAGAGAGAGAGAGAGAGAGAGAGAGAGAGACAGAGAGAGAGAGAGGGAAGGAGGGAAGGAGGGAGAGAGAACGAGAGAGAGCGAGAGCGAGAGCGAGAGAGAGAGAGAGAGAGAGAGAGAGAGAGAGAGAGAGAGAGAGAGAGAGAGAGAGAGAGAGAGAGAGAGAGAGAGAGAGGGGGGGGGGATATAAACCAATAAAGTTATTCCAGCGGATATTATCATTTCTACGTAGCGCTATTGGTTCGACAAAGTTTACCCACTACAAGAAGGGAGGAGAGGCGAGAGGAAGGTAAAGGAAGAAGGGAAGAAGGGAAGAGAGGGAAAGAGAAAGCGAGGGAGAGCGCAGGAAAAGAGAAGATAAGATACGAGACGAGAAGCGAAGAGAAAAGAAGAGAAGAGAAGAGAAGAGAAGAGAAGAGAAGAGAAAGGAAGGTAAGAGAGGGAGAGGAAAAGGGAGGGAGATAACAGGGGTCCCGGATAGGCGGCCGAGAGGGGGGGAGGGGGCTGATAAGATAATATATCGTGATAACCCGAGCTGGAGGTCAACAGGTTACTGGATGTGCCACGTCGTCATGGGGGTCATGTAGATAGATTGCCTACTTATCCGTTCGTCTGTCTGTCTCTTTGACCTGATTTGAAACTTTGGAAATAACCGTCTTTTCATTACGAACGCCAATCTCTTTCCTCCAGGACCGATCCCTCTCCCTCTCCATTCTCACACTCCCACCTTATTCCCATTCTTCTTCTTCTTCTTCTTCTTCTTCTTCTTCTTCTTCTTCTTCTTCTTCTTCTTCTTCTTCTTCCCTAAGACAATTAAGACAGGAGTCAAGGCACATGCCCTGCAAACAGTCATCGAGACAGAGACAGGGTGGGGAGAGGAGGGGCAAGGGGTGGGGTGGGGTTATAAGGCAGGTGAGGAAATGTGCCACTATTGGTGAGGGGAAAGGGAGGGGGAGGGGGAGGGAGGGAGCGAGCGAGAGAGAGAGAGATAAAAACAGAGACAGAGACAGACAGACAGACAGACAGACATACGAAGAGAAAAAGTTACTACCGCGACCCCAGGTCCTATCCGTCTCAAGACCCCACTTGTTGTATCTTCGCGCCCTGCTCTCCTCTTCGCCAAAGACCTTGGGGATGCGTAAACAAAGGGGCAAAAAAACAAAACAGGGCGAGATCTTTCGATGGCCAAAATCCACAAGATAGCACTCCTTGTTCATCCTCTCTCTCCCTTTCTCTGTCTCTTTCTATACCTCTCCCCTCTTCCTCTCTCTCTCACTCTCTCACTCTCTCACTCTCTCACTCTCTCTCTCTCTCTCTCTCTCTCTCTCTCTCTCTCTCTCTCTCTCTCTCTCTCTCTCTCTCTCTCTCTCTCTCTCTCTCTCTCTCTCTCCCTCTTCCACATTCCCTCTCCCTCTGTCTCTATCTGTCTATTTTTCTCCGTTTAGCCATTAAGTGACCCTTGACCTCAGCTGACCCTGTTCACCTGTGAGGCTTCTTTCGCTGCAGCCTTTCAATGCGATTTTTTGTGTGATTACTATTTCTTCTCTTTCTTCTTGCTTTTCTTCGTAAAATAGTTCTTGAAAGTCTCGTTTAACATGATGGTGATGACAATGTGATGGCAATGTTTATAATGATGATGGTAGTGATTGTGATGATTATAATATCATTAATAACCATGATGATGATGGTGACGGCGATGGTGATAGTGATTATGATGGTGATGATTAAGATGATGATGATGATGATAAAATAACAAAAAAACCGCAACAAAAATAAAATCAGTAGCAATACCCATGTCTACATTAGCAACAACACATCGAGGAAACGACGACCACGCAACACTAGCAATCGGCGACAAGAACATCAATATAATATCAATAAAACCATCAAGTCCAGCCCTATCCAGCAACCCCCACCCCCCACATTCCCCCACCCTTACCCTCTCACCCCTCTCCCCTAACCCCCGCCTCCGCCCCCGCCCGACCCAATCCGACAGCAGTCAGTACTTGTCAGCTGTCAGTCATTAATGGAGTGAGACGGCGCTGACAATATACCGTGGTAGTGACACGTACATACATACATCGGGGGGTCTGTCTTGTGCAATGTTAATGCAACTCGAGAACCTCTTGCAATGAGGATATGCAGACCAGACAGATGTCTTCCTGCGCAACAGAGAGAAAGAGAGAGAGAGGGAAAGAGAGAGGGAAAGAGAGAGAGAGAGAGAGAGAGAGAGAGAGAGAGAGAGAGAGAGAGAGAGAGAGAGAGAGAGTGAGTGTGTGTGTGTGTGAGAATGAGAGAGAGAGTGAGAGTGAGAGAGAGAGTGAGAGAGAGAGAGAAAGAGAGGAAGTCTACTGGTTCCTGGATTGTATACACGTCATAAATTTTCCCTCCTATCTTTTATAAAGAACTCATAATGATCCATAAATAATATCAAGGTTCTCTCTCTCTCTCTCTCTCTCTCTCTCTCTCTCTCTCTCTCTCTCTCTCTCTCTCTCTCTCTCTCTCTCTCTTTTTTTCCATCTTTTCTTCTCCTCCTCCTCCTCTTCCTCCGCCTCCTCCCCCACACACACACACACACACACACACACACACACACACACACACACACACACACACACACGCCGGAAATTCGAAGGGCTCTCAAGAAAGCAAAGTTCTATGAAGGAATGCACGAACACACGAAAGACCGGGTCCCTATGACGTCATAGCAACGTCATAGGTCAAAACGGGAATCAATGGTCGTCACAGAGAAGAAGAGGAGGAGGTGGTGGAGGAGGAGGAGGAAGGGTGGGGAAGAAGAGGAGGAGGGGTGGAGAAGAGGAGGAGAGGTAGGGAGGAGGTGGAGGAGGAGGAGGTAGGGAAGAGGAAGAGGAGGGGGGGGAAGAGAAGGAGGAGGGGTGGGGAAGAGGAGAAGGAGGAGGGGTAGGGAAGAGGAGGAGGAGAGGTAGGAAAGAGGAGGAGGAGGAGGAGAGGTAGGAAAGAGGAGGAGGAGGAAGAGGAGGAGGAGGAAAAGGACGAGGAGGAGGAGGAAGAGGAGGAGGAGGCGAGCAGTTACATGAAGTGGCATCCTTCGGGTGAATCCTATCTCGAAATCCTCCGGCCGGGCCGACTCATCGCACCACATTCGGCTGAGAAGGTGAAGTAGCGCAGTCTGATCTCGCAGACGAATTCATTCTCCTCCTCCCCCTTCTTCTTCTTCTTTCTTCTTCTTCTTCTTCTTCTTCTTCTTCTTCTTCTTCTTCTTCTTCTTCTTCTTCTTCTTCTTCTCCTTCTCCTTCTTCTTCACCATGTTCTTCATCTCCTTCACCGCCCTCTTTTTCTACTTTTCCTTTTCCTGTTCCTTTTTTATTATTTTTTTAACTTTCGTCCCCGTCTCACTTTTCTTATCATTACTTCCTAATCCTTCGCCTTTCCCTTTCTTCCCCGTGACACAGCCATCGTAATGATCAATGTTTACATTATAAAACCTTAGTATTTTCCTTTGTTCAGAGTCTTAGAAATTCTAAGAATCATTAAAAAATCGACACAAACACAAACACACACACACACACACACACACACACACACACACACACACACACACAGAAGCCCCGAGATCCGACGCAGACAATGCCACCACACCACACCAGACTCGGGGAGCGAGAGCGGGAGCGGGAGCGGGTCACATAGGGCCCACCATTGTTTACGCTGCGGGCCAGGGAGGTCAAGCAAGATAATAAATACGGGAACAGACTCTTATCTCGGCCGGGTTTGGGGAGAAGGGGAGAGGGAGGGAGGGAGGGAGGAGGGAGGGAAGGAGGAAGGCTGAGGGAGGAAGGCTTAGGGAGGGAGGGGCGGAGGGGGGATGAGGGAGATGGAATGAGTGGGGGAGGGAGGGAGAGATGGAGGAAGATGAGGGAGGTGGATTTAGAGGGGAAGGGAGAGAGGCAGGGAGATGGGGAGATGGAGGGAGGGTGAGGATGAGGGGAGAAGATGAAGAAGGGAAGAGGATGGACAGATGGAGGCAAGAAAGGCGAGAGAGAGAGAGAGAGAGAGAGAGAGAGAGAGAGAGAGAGAGAGAGAGAGAGAGAGAGAGAGAGAGAGAGAGAGAGAGAGAGAGAGAGAGAAAGACAGTCTGGCCACTAGGGATGGACGAGAGAGGGGGGAGGGAGGGAGGAGGGAGTACAGAGAAGGGGGGTAATATAGGTCAGTCTCAGCTGAAGTCCTCACACAACCCTCCCCTCTCCTCCCTTTCCCTACAGTTCTATCCGCATCCAAGGCAATACATACTAGACTTTTCCACTATGTACTATATAAAACACGCACAAAAGGACCGCATAGTAAACGATGAAAAAAAAAACTAACAAACACTGCACAAAGAAGGACGAGAAAAAAAACGTACTTAGCATGATGAAAAAAAAACATGAAATAACTACACCCTAAAGAATATAAAAAAACACAGCACTCATAAGCATAAAAAAAAAATAAAAAATAAACATTTCGACAGCTCAATCTACACACACACACACACGCAAACCACACTAAGCAAAGAACGTAGACAGACAAACAATCCTTATTATAATCAGTATCCTGTGCATTAAGAAAGAACGGAAAGAGAGAGATAGAGAGATAACGGCGTACACGTGAGAACTGTGATAAAAGAACAGGAGGAAAGAGATGAAACCGTAAATAAACCAAGACGAAGACAGGATACGAGAACGTGAGAAAGAGGGAGAGCGAGAGTAAGGGTGAAAGTGAGACTCTCATTGAGGAAGAGTGAGGGTGAAAGTGAGAGTGAGAGATGGAGGAAGGGAAGGAGGGAGGGAGGGAGAGAGAGAGAGAGAGAGAGAGAGAGAGAGAGAGAGAGAGAGAGAGAGAGAGAGAGAGAGAGAGAGAGAGAGAAAGAGAGAGAAAGAGAGAGAAAGAGAAAGAAAGAGAGAGAAAGAGAGGGAGAAAGAAAGGGAAGAGAATACACCTCCCTTGTAAACAGAAGCAAGAAAAACAAGAAGAGCGCTAAGAAGTGGAAACACTGAATAAAAGAAGACAAAAGGAAACAAAAACCAACACTCACAACAAATGGAAGTCACTCTACTTGGAAAAAGATCACTGGACGACGAACGAAAGCAAGTCCATACCTGAAAGTAAAAAAAATAAATATATAAATAAATAAGAAAATCACAAAAAATATCCAAACTGTACCCTGACACTGACACACACACACACACACACACACACACACACACACACACACACACACACACACACACACACACACACACACACACACACAGGAAACAATAAATAATAATAATAAGAAGAAGACGAAGGGAACAAGAAGAAGAAGAAGCAGAAACGCAGATTATAACAAATCGATCGCTTCACAGCAAATCCTCGGGTATGTTTTGCTTGGATAATGACTCCTATCCAAGCTTCAATCTTCGGCATTGTGGGTTAAGTGACTCCAAAACGTCTGCAGGAAGAAAAGTTAAATCTGCTCGAGTCCAGTTGATTCGCCGGCTTCCGGGGGGTGGGGGAGGGGGAGGAGGGAGAGAGAGAGGGAGGGGGAGGGATAGGCTAGATTTCTCTCTTTTCTCCCTGTCTTTGCTTGTATGTATGTTTGTTTGTCTGTCTTTTCTCCCTCAAATTATGTCCCTTGTCATCATCTCATCCACCTTCTTCATTCATTCATTCATCCACCCACCTCCTCCCCTCTCATCCAACCACCCTCCCCCCCCTCCTCTCAACCACCTCCCTCCCCCTCCCCCCTCCTCTCAACCACCTCCCTCACCCTCCCCCCTCCTCTCAACCACCACCCTCCCCCCCTCCTCTTCTAAACCACCTCCCTCACCCTCCCCCCTCCTCTCAACCACCACCCTCACCCTCCCCCCTCATCTCAACCAACCTCCCCCCTCCTCTCAACCACCTCCCTCACCCTCCCCCCTCATCTTAACCACCTCCCTCCTCCCTACCCCCTCCCCCCTCCTCTCAACCACCTCCCTCCTCCCCTCCTCTCAACCACCTCCCCCCTCTTCTCAACCACCAACCACCCTCCCCCCTCATCTCAACCACCTCCCTCCTCCCCTCAACCACCACCCTCCCCCCTCATCTCAACCTCTTCTAAACCACCCCCCCCTCCTCTTCTAAACCACCTCCCCCCCCCTCAATCTCTCTGCCTCGTCTCAGTAAGTATAGTCATAGCATTCCTCACTAATGGTGATGAGAACCTCGGCATCGCCGCGCTGGTCCCCGGGGAAGAAATTCTCGCCGAAGCATCAAGGTGTGAAGGGGGAGAGAGGAGATGAAGGGATGGGATGGGGAGGGAAAGGGAAGGGGAAGGGGAAGGGGAAGGGGAAGGGGAAGGGGAAGGGGATGGGATGGGATGGGATGGGAAGGGATGGGAAGGGGAAGGGGAAGGGGAAGGGGGAGGGGGAGGGGAAGGGTAGGGAAGGGAAGGGAAGAGAGAGACACAGAGAGACAGAGAAGAGAGAAGGGCAGAGTAAGTGAATGAGAGTTAGGAGGAAATATAAGAAAATAAAAAATACGATAAACAAGAAAATAACAAAAAATGAAAGAAAAAAAAGTAGATAAAAAAAGAGAGAATTGAGAGAGACGAATAAATAAAGAAGCAAGAAAGAGACGTGACATCCAGACCACGTGGTCTCTCGACCTGCCGAACACGGGAAGAGGAGGAAGGGAAGGAGGTAAAAAGAAGGGAGAGAAAAGAGGTGACAGAAAGAAGAAGAAAGATGAAAAACATAGTAGGGAGAAAGAGGCAGAGGTAAAGAGTGCAAGGGAGTAGGGAGAAGGGGAGAGAGAGAGGGAGTAGGGAGAAGGGGAGAGAGAGAGAGAGGGAGTAGGGAGAAGGGGAGAGAGAGAGAGAGGGAGATAGGGAGACGAGATAAAGGGGGGGGGAGGCAGGTTCCGAGGAAGGTTCGAGTGCTGATAACACGGTGAGAGTTCGTAGCGCGAGTCATCTACCAGACGACCTGTTTAACCTAAGGTGTGGAGGAGGGTGACGGCGACGGTGCAACACAAGGGAAATTAGCCCCTAGATACAAAGGAACAATGTTCGTGCGTATGTATGCTCACGCTTCCCTGGCCCTCCCCATACGTGCTCGCCTGTTAAGCCAGTTCGGGTAGAGGGCAAGACATCTTTCCCTGGTTGTCTTCAGGGCATGTATTTCGCCTCGCAAAGAAACTTGGGAAATAGAAAAGCAAACATCTCTCCCTTTCTCCCTCCCTCCCTCCCTCTTGGAGTGTGAGTGTGTGAGTGTGAGTGTGAGTGTGAGTGTGTGTGTGTGTGTGTGTGTGTGTGTGTGTGTGTGTGTGTGTGTGTGTGTGTGTGTGTGTGTGTGTGTGTGTGTGTGTGTGTGTGTGTGTGTGTGTGAGAGAGAGAGAGAGAGAGAGAGAGAAAGAGAGAAAGCGAGAGACAAAGAAAGAGAGAGAAATAGAAACAGAGAGAAAGAGAGAAAGAGAAAGAGAGAGCAACATTTAGGAAAAGTTAAGAAGGAAGAGTCTCAGGCACTTTCATGCAACAGGGCCAACTCTATCTCCCCCAGAGTTGTCACGGCTACCGGTCTCTACGTAATATCACACCGAAGCTGATAAGGTGCTGTCGGCCACTTCCAATCACATCGACTTTCATCCATTTTCCAAACACATCACGTGAGCCGAGACCTTCGAACCAATCAGGCATGCAATGTATATACAGGATATATATATATACGCATTATAATAATATAACAATAAGGTTCGTTTTCGCATCTCGACCTCCCCCCCCCCCCCTCCTAACCGCTCGCCGAAACCCCCAACGACGAATAAATTCAACATCAGCTCACCTCAGAAATCACCTTAGCTATGAACCTACAGACTAGTAACCCCGTTCTGACCCACCTCCTCCTTTAACCCCTCCCCCCCTCCCTACACACCCCTCTCACCCCTCTTAACCTCCCCTCCCCTCCCCCCCTCTCCTAACCCCTCACCCCTCTTCACCAACCCTCCCCACCCCCCTCTTAACCTGCCCCCCCTCTCTCCCCCTCCCCCCCTCTCCTAACGCCGGTGGGTTTATCACCTTATCGTATGAGCACACACGGTCCGGGGCAAACAATCGGGTCTTGTTTGTCGGTGGGTTAGTGGGCAGAGGGGAGAGGAGGGGGGAGGGGGGGTATAGCCTAGGGCATGGGGCATGGGGCATAGGGAGGAGGGATAATAGCCAAGGTATGGATGGGGCAGCATGGGGTAGGAGGGGTAGATAGCCTAGAGTATAGGGTAGGGGGGGGAGAGGGGTAAAGGGGGATAACACAGAGGGGGGAGAAGGGGAGAAGGGGGAGAAGGAGGGGTTACAGAGTGGGAACGGAGGGTAGGAAGGGGGGAAGGGGTGGGTGGAGGGGCCTCCCACTTCACCTCGCCTCCTGTTCCCATTGTTTGTTTGTTTGTTTGTTTGTTTGCCCGAAGACCTACGGCGAGTCGGTATATTCCGTAACGGCGTGCTTGCATTGCGTGGCGGTCAATCTAGAGGTCGGGGTCTCGATGCGACTTTGACTTCGGTGGAATGAAACAGCGGAAGAGGGGAGGGGGGGAGGGAGGGGGAGGGAGAGGGAGAGGGGGGAGGGGAGGAGGAGGAATGAGAGGGTACGATGGGAGGAAGAGAGGGAGGGAGGGACGGAGGGAGGAAGAGAGGGAGAGAGAGAGAGAGAGAGAGAGAGAGAGAGAGAGAGAGAGAGAGAGAGAGAGAGAGAGAGAGAGAGGGGGGGTGAGGGTGAGGATGATGGAGAGGAGAGGAGAGGAGAGAAAGAGGAGCGAAGAAAGGAGAAGAGAGAGAAAGCCAAAGAACACACCGAGATCCCTAAAGCAAGCAAAAATAAGACAAAAATAAAAACAGACACACATCAAAGCAGAGTTAAAGAACGACCCATCGATGCAAACAATACACTCAAGCAATATGGACACAAGGTGATGGGGTGGGAAGGGGTGGGGGGTAGGAAAGAAGGAGAAGGAGGGAGTGGAGGGAATGGGGTGGGAAGGAGGGAGGGCCTGGAGAGAAGGAGAAGGAGGGAGTGGAGGGAATGGGGTGGGAAGGAGGGGGGGCCTGGAGAGAAGGAGAAGGAGGGAGTGGAGGGAATGGGGTGGGGATGGGGGGCTAGAAAGAAGGAGAAGGAGGGAGGAGACATGAAGGGAAGCACAAGGAAAGAAGGAGGAGGGAGCGGAGGGAATGGGGTGGGAAGGGGAAGGGGGGGAGCTAGGAAAGAAGGAGAAGGAGGGGGTGGAGGGGCTGGGGTGGAAAGGGGGGGGGGCTAGGAAAGAAGGAGAAGGAGGGGGTGGAGGGGCTGGGGTGGGAAGGAGGGGCTAGGAAAGAAGGAGGAGGGAGTGGAGGGAATGGGGTGGGATGGGGGGGGGGGGGGCTGGAAAGAAGGAGAAGGAAGGGGTGGAGGGAATGGGGTGCGATGGGGGGGGGGCTAGGAAAGAAGAAGGAGAAGGGAGTGGAGGGGCTGGGGTGGAGGGGGAAGGGGGGGAGGGTGCCAGGACTGACGAGGTATGCTATCAGGTGTTGTGCTGACCCGGGAGATAGCGCTTAGAGAAAGGGAGGGGTGTGGGGTGGGGGGTGAGGGAGAGAGGGAGAAGAGGAGAGTGAAGGGTGAAGGAGAGATTGTAATGATGGAGATAAAGAAAATTAAACAAATATAAACACAATAATAATAACTGTAGTGGTAGTAATGATAATAAGAAGAACGATTATGATGAACAAAAAAAAAAAAATAGTCACAAGACATGATAATGGTGTTATGATAACTAATAATAACAAGAGCAACAACCACAACAATAATGATCATAATAATAATAACAATAATACTACTACTTCTAATAGCAATAACAGTTATGATGGTGAGAGTAGTAGTAGTAGTAGCAATATTACTAATACCACTAGTAATAACAACAACAATAATAATAATAATAATAATAATAATAATAATAATAATAATAATATCATAATAATGATAATAAATCAACAATAATATTAAACATATGAATGAAAAGAAAAGATTATCATACCCATACGAATTCATTTCTAGCAATTACTATAAATTTCCAATTATGAATATCATAACTTCTATCGATCATAATAATCCATTCCAGAAATGACATCAATGTTGCATAGATCAATTGAATTACGAATAACCTAACTACCTCGTGCAGTATGCATCAGCTTTCTTCTAAACTAGTCAAGTATCGGTATTTCAGAGCAATTTTCCCTCCCTAACGATCAACATACCTCTTCACACTCTTGCAACACACGCATTCAAATGATAAGTTGAAACGCAACACAAGACCGAATGATTGTATGCGAGTACGTAGGTAGATAGCGGTGCGGGCGCGCGTGTACATGTGTGTATGTGTGCGTGTGTGTGTGCGTGTCCTCCTCACGTGTCTGTCTACCGCCATGATACCGCGCGGCCGCCACGTGGTTGCTCTTCCTCCGTCACCCTTACGGGGACGTGGTACCACTATCACCACCACGAGGAATCAATGTCAATTAGCAATGAGATGATGACGCGGTAATTGCTAGCCATTGCTAACCATCCCCGGTGAAAACAAGCGGGAGGACGACATCCGTCATTATTATTATTATCACCAACTGCGCCTCCGAGGGTGATTACATCGTTTCGCTGCCGCTTTTTTCCCCCCCGACAAACACTTAAATATTTCATCTGACCTTCGAGTTATAGGTGTGTGCGAAGACGACCTCAAAAAACACACTTCAAGCCCAAAAATAAAAAGTGACGTGTTTGACATGCAGCTACTTGGTGAGAGAGGTGAACAGGTAAGATTATACCACGTGCGTCGGGTGTGTCTGAGGTCGGCAGCGTCGGCCCTCGGTAGCCACACGAACCCCGACCTCCCTAACCTCCTCACCTCGCCCGACCTACCAACATACATGACTTACCTAGGCCTCGTCCTTGGTCCTTGTGAGGAACTGTCACGCCAGGACTCACGCATCGAGGTTGAAGGCACGCCCGAACTCGTCGAAGGGGCCCTTAATCGCGTCCTGAAACGTTGCTGGGCGATAACATGGGTCCAACCCCGAGTAAACGAGCCCCGACCTTCTTCAATTTCCAGTGTTACCAGTCGCGAGGGACAAAAATCCCTCGTGTAATTCCCCGTTTTCTTTTCTCGTGCGTTATATGCCAACGCTAGAATTCCACATAGGTTACGTGCAAAAATACCAAACGAAAGAAGACCTTTCAGTGAAATGCTACGAATAGCAGAAGCGGCTAGACCTGGCAGCACTACCGCTGACGTAAGACAGCACGTGGCAACATTGCTTCCCCACGACCCGACCCGCCCTAACCTGTGGCGACGATGTCAAATGACAGAAAATTATCAGTCAGCCGCAAAATACGAGGGCTGACGATCGACAAAGCTATAGAATGCCACATCTGGCGAGTACTGAGGACAGCCATACCTTCATGCATAGCACCCAACAAGGATGAATGGCACCCAGAGTATGTGTGAGTGTGTGTGTGATTCAGACTGCCCCTTAAATGACTCACGGGTTCGGGGCTGCTTCGTGAAAAGGAACTCCCGCTGACTCATCTGTCTTACATTCGGAGGAACTTGTATATCACGTCCTGTGCCGCATGTATAAGCCACATTACTAGTCTCCACTCCCCGGTCGACAAGGAGCAGGAGAGAGAGAGAGAGAGAGAGAGAGAGAGAGAGAGAGAGAGAGAGAGAGAGAGAGAGAGAGAGAGAGAGAGAGACCAGTGAGGCTTATTAGTCAATCAATTAATACTTAGATTCTCGATAATGTCAGCCAAGGCCACTTTTTCAGGGAGTTAAGGACCACTTTCTCCTAAATATCACCCAGCAATCATCAAACATATTTACACTAATTACAAATGCTATTTTTCCTTAATTAACAACATACTCATCAATCAGCATCACATCATATTTGATCGACGCGCGCATTCATCCTGCATATGCAAATGAGTTCGCACGTCAGAGCCTAACCTTCACTTACGAATATCTACTCCACTAATGATGATTATGTATTATTAAAGCAATTACGTAATATCACACGCTTTAATATGAAGTTTAAGAACCTATGAATCTCGCCGACTTGGTAATATTTCGTAGTTACATCAGAGTTATCAAAAGGAAACTCATCACACTCATTTGCATAAATATTTCACTCCCTGTCACATCATCTCATCATAAAGAAGAGTAAAGCAAAAGGATGGTGAACAAGTAAACAACCAAACAGCCAACGAACCCAAGTAATCACGGATTAAATTGATTTCGTTACTGGCTGACTAATGAGAGTCTGGCTGACCTGATGAATGACCTGGTTTGCGTATGGAGTTGGGAAGGACACGGGGTACGCTACGACGGCGAAGGATGTGGCGGAAGGAAAGGTCAAATCCATGACACGAGGATTAATTAGAGGGGAGAGATAACTCGGCACGGATAATCGGCCAACCCTTAATACCCTTAATTCCTTAGTTAATTAGCCATTATTCCGAGATTGTCGATATCTCGTCGTGGACATCTATCTATCGTCGAAAAATCTCGAATAAATTAGATTAGAAGGAGAGAGAGAGAGATTGCGATCGACAAAGGCAAGCTGAACAGATGCTACTGCTAATAATATAATAATAACTGAGAGTGATGATCAAGATGACCATGATTATAACAACAATCATAATCTCATCATTATTATCACAACCAATGACCATAACAACATCTAAAACGTACCCACTAAGAAAGACTCTCTATATATAACTCATCACTAATACCGAGTATAACAACAACACACAGCAAAGAGCAGTTATAACAACAATCCTACCTACCTTCAGGACCAATCCAACCCACAGCAGAGCCACAGCAGAGCCACAGCAGAGCCACAGCAGAACCACAGCACGGACACAGAAAGAACTTGACTAACGTGAACCAGAATGCAAGTGACCGGTAACCCCAGCTAACCCGGTTCGCCCGGCGTCACCCCGTGGGAAACAGCCTCGATAAATATTATTGGCTTGATTTCTTGCAAGAATGCTTGGGATTTCTGTCTTTATACTTACGAGTTATTGAAACATGTATCACTGAAATGCGTCTTCGGGCACGGTTAAGCTTATTTATATACGCTATATATCTCGTTTTCTTTTTTCCTTCTTCTTCTTCTTCTTCTAAGGTCAACGAACGTCTCCAGAGAGCGGAAGGAATCATCTTGAAAAAAGTCTCTCCCGTGTTTTCGGGCACTGTGCCATCTCACACCAGCGAAGGCAAAGTGGCACTACAGCGTTAATTAGAGAGACCGCCTCACCTGGCCGGTCCGTTATACTTCACGTCTCGAATCTTCTTATCTGGTTGGATTAACGGTCTTCGCAGCTGGAGAGGCAGTAACCTGGTAACAGTCCTTGACCCGGCCTGGGTTAGGTCACAGACTTGGGTCACACGGCGCACCCTGACCCCGATATAACGTCACCTCAACACCATCTACCGACGATTATAACATGCTGAGACACCATAACCGATCCTGCAACTCATCATCGCTTCTGAAGGAGACGACGAAAACGACTGGCAGTGCAACATCATCTAGAGTTGCATGAAATGTCTATCAGGAAGCGAACTGGTGGTGTTTGCCCAAGTCGGCCGTGTGTTAGGTCATGAGGTCACTCCCTCGCGTCTGCCCCCCTCCCCTATCGCCACCCCTCTACCCCCCCCCCTCTCCCCTCCCTTTACCTCCTGTCCCTCGCACCCACGCGGTCGAGGTGAAATTCCGTCCGTGCAGGTAGTCTTGCCCAGGTGGAGATTTTAACATTTTCACCGATCAGTTTTCTTCGAACGAGTAGATTTTGCGATTATCGCATCGTTAAACTCATAATAATGGCGACGAGATTACTTTTCAATAATCAATTAACAGATAACCATTACGATTTTTTTTTTTTTTTTTTTTTTTTGAAGCGGGGCCATCCGTTGGATAGGCTGACATTATACACCCCATATATTCTCCTTCCTTCCTTCCCCTTCCACTTTATTCAAAGCACTGCTGAATAGGTGAATAGGTGTGTCGTGTCAGGTTACCATAGGTCATGCGGGTCAACCCTCATCTCCTCCCCTAGATTCCCCCTCATTATTGAAACCCTCCCTTCCTCAACTATTGCCCACCGCCCTAGTCCGCTTCTCTCTCTCTCTCTCTACACATACACACACACACACACACACACACACACACACACACACACACACACACACACACACACACACACACACACACACACACACACACACACACACACACACACACACACACACACACACACACACACACACACACACACACACACACACACACACACACACACACACACACACACACACACACACACACACACACACAAACCCAAACCCGATATCGCGAACCCCAAATGAATCCCGTTTAACTCATATAAAAACCGACAGACACCTATCTCACAAGCCCTTCGAAACCACTTCAAAAAGAAATCCAAAGAATCTATAAGGAACGACTCCGTGTGTGTGTGCGAGAGAGAGAGAGAGAGAGAGAGAGAGAGAGAGAGAGAGAGAGAGAGAGAGAGAGAGAGAGAGAGAGAGAGAGAGAGAGAGAGAGAGAGAGAGAGGCAGAACGGGCGAGCGAGAAACGGCGAGAACTTTTCCGTTACGTGTCGATACGGTAACACTTCCTCCCATCATCACCATCGTCTCCTCTTGCGTGCGGATTTGGACTTGTGTGTGCCTTCTCGTCGACGCCTTTTTTTCTCGTGATACCCCGGCGAAAATTAATGGAGGAAGGGGAAGCGGAAGAGGTGGGTGTTGGGGGTGGGAGAGGGGAGGAAGAGGAGGAGGAAGGGGAGAGAAAAGGAGAGGAGGGAGGGAGATGGTGATACTCAGAGGGAGAGAAAGTTTGAGGGAGGTAGCGAGGGAGAGGGAGATGGAGAGGGAAGATGGAAAGGAAGAAAGAGAAAAACAAAGAGAGAGAGAGAGAGATCTTTGATAAAATACACTTCCGACCCGTTGAAAATCTATAAATATGACCCTCGCCGTAGGCCTACCTAGTCCAACATTTCCAAACGCAGCAGACCATTTAAAAATACACCCCACCTCAACTATCCTCACAAAGCCCCCCTTACAACAAATTCAAACTCACCTAGCCCTCCAACCCCAAATGTAACCTTAACCTCTTCTCTATCCTCGTCTGTCCCTCAGCTCCTTATCTCTCTCTCTCTCTCTCTCTCTCTCTCTCTCTCTCTCTCTCTCTCTCTCTCTCTCTCTCTCTCTCTCTCTCTCTCTCTCTCCCTTCCCCTCCCTCCTGCCCTGTCCACTCCCTCCTTCCCTCTCCCTCTCCCCTCCCCTCCTTCCCCCTCCCCCTCACTCCCTCCCCTCCTCCTCCCTCCTTCCCTCCCCCTCCCCCTCCCCCTCTCTACCTCCCCTCCTCCTCCCACCTTCCCTCTCCCTCCCTCCCTCCCTCCCTCCCTCCTTCCTCCCCTCCATCTCTCC
>BOPN01001901.1:202500-240000 GCA_017312705.2 Penaeus japonicus
AGCTCATTCACGATGATTGCATTCAAAAGAAACAGCGAAAGCAAATGAGAAAAATAACCCCCAAATACGGAGCATTGTATCGCATAACTCCGAATTCGCTTTTAACCTATATTTTGGTATAAAAAAAGGGCAGTTCGGGAGAGCTCGAGGCCCTGCTGTGATGACTGGACTCCCGGAGGAATTTAGCAGCGGAAGAGGAATTATATCGCTCTTCCACCTGAAAACAACAAAACGTTAGATTCAATGGCATCCACAAACACACTCAGAAGAACATTTGCCAATAGCGGTGCCACTAGAAATAGCATGAGAAGCGAGACTGAAGAGGGAGAAATGAGAAGAGGAGGATTGGTCAGCAGCGAACAGCAGGAGAATGAAAACCATCAGTCGAGCGAGCCAGCAGCCATCAAGCAGAAGAAGGTGGAGATGGCGAAGGGCCGTACACAATCAGGGGACCCTGTGACGTAGGTCCCCAAGGTAAACTCCCCTCAAGACAAACAGGGCAGGTAGAGGTGACCTATTTACTGCTAGGAACAAACACCTACCCGCCTAACCTCCCTGCTCCTCTGTCCCTACCCCTAGCCCCCCCCCCCCCCCCTCCACCTCCTTCCACCTCGCCTGCCCGCCCGCCTAGCTGCCCCTTGTCCCCTCCCCCTCCCACTCCCCCTTACCTCCGCAGCGACCTAACCTTCCTGTCTACCCTTCTACCCTTCAATCACCAGGACTGCACTTGCATTGACGTTTGATGGATTGCAGATTTGCAAGTACCCAAAGATGAATACTTGGGTTAACAAGGAGCTACTGTATGCTGCCGGAAGGCTTTGAAAGACGAAATCCAGCGCCAGAAGAGGATAATAGCGTGCGCAGAGAGCGGCCGGTAAGGTAGGAGATCTTTGATAAGGTATCGGGTTGGGCGGTATCTTAAAATTACGAGGCCAGCCGGCTTGGAAGCACGCTGGCTCACAAGTAACGGTCCATGGCTTAGAGAGCTTCAGTTACCAAGTTATGGATTGCACTCAAAGGCAGTAGTCATCTAAATGTGCGCTTTTAGATTCTGACCAAATAATAGAATATGTTCGAAACTATTCGTAACGTCTCTTTCACACACATTACATATCATTTCAGAGAAGGCATATCGGTGCTCCCGTCCCTCCCTCCCTCCCTTCTCTCTCCCTCCTTCACCCCCTTCCCCAACCCTCCTGCTTTCCTGTTTACACACTACCATGACCTAATTACGCACGTTCACTGACCTCAGTTGATGGACATTCAGGACAGCACTCAGACGTCATGACACTTGTGACATTTCCATTGTTGTTACGCGTTTGTAGTTTATAAAAGGCATTAAACAGTGAACGTGTATTTCAAATGTTATTTTGCATATGTTATTTGTTATATTTCTTGAATACACTGACGTCAAAACCTTGAAACTTTCTTCGTCATAGTAGGTCATTCTGTCTTGACCTCATACTATTACCAGTTTACTTGACCTTGAGCCCATCACAGGCCATCTTTCAGAAGACACTTGCATCCTGCAACACAGTCCCTTGGCGCTTATCTGATTGACTTCCTCAGACTGCTTTTGACTTCACCTTGGAACTGTTGAAGGCGAATATATATATGCTGGTATACCCTATCTGTGTATATCGAACAATTGTATTGTTGTTATTGTCGTTATTGTAAAGAATCAAACATGTGAGTACCCAGACATTTTTTTAAATATTATTAATAGCATCCATGACGGAAAATAGATAATATTGATATGATGTATGCCCCGCGGATGAGCATCGGGACAAGTGTGACCTAGTTCCAGGTCAGGACACAAACAACCAGAGTTCCCAGGGACTCATTCTCTCTCTCTCTCTCTCTCTCTCTCTCTCTCTCTCTCTCTCTCTCTCTCTCTCTCTCTCTCTCTCTCTCTCTCTCTGTGTGTGTGTGTGTGTGTGTGTGTGTGTGTGTGGGTGTGTGTGTGTGTGTGCGTGTGAGTGTGTACGCGTATACGTGTGCGTGTTTAACAGACACGCTCTTAAACGTATATCCGTAAATATATATCAGTAACTGCAACTAAATACAACAATGTGTTACATACATTTACCACAGATTTTGGATCACGCTAAGGTAAGTGTCTCAAAGAGGTACTTATCTAAGTCAGCAAGTTCAGTCTTAGCCTCCGACTGGGGAAAATGCATTTGAAAGGAGAAAGGTTTGATTCGGAGAACGAGCGGGAAGTCTTTTTCTAAAAACAAGAGATGAGCCACAAATGTCAAAGATCTACGCAGGTGTATAGCAGATGTATCACACGCTCAGCCCAGGTGTTTATGCTGTACACATTTCTCTCCCATTCTCTTACACTCACTCACTCACTCTCCCTCTCTCTCCTCTCTCTCTCTCTCTCTCTCTCTCTCTCTCTCTCTCTCTCTCTCTCTCTCTCTCTCTCTCTCTCTCTCTCTCTCTCTCTCTCTCTCTCTCTCTCTCTCTCTCTCTCTCTCTCTCTCTCTCTCTCTCTCTCTCAATCACTCACTCACTCACTCACTCACTCACTCACTCACTCTCTCTCTCAGCTGATGATGGCGAAGTCTCGTAGCCCGCCGCGCCGGTACCACACACCTCATCGACGGCAAATTGCACCACTCCTAATTAGCTTCCGTCATTCTTATTAGCGATGAAGACGAAACGCTTACATACAAGGAACTGCTCGCTCGCTGCTAGTAAAGACGAAGATCCAGTGTTGAGTCACTTCGACCGCCGTCCCCCCCCTAATATGGCTGCATCTTGCATACTCTGCAACCCCGGCCCGGCAGTGTTGCAGGCCGTTCTCGTCACACTCCAGGGAGCAAACAGTCTCAGACGCTTCTTTCAAGACTTGGAATTGCAATGATCGTCTTTGACTCTCTGTTATCTTCATTTTCACGCTTCTAAGATACTGGGTTGCGTCACGGGCCTACTGACAATCAAGATTTTCCTTTCCTTATCAATTTAAATGACCTGATGTATCTAATGACGAAGATGGAGACGACCACAGAAATACAAGACGAGGAAAAAGATAATGAAAAAGAGAAAGTACGAGAGAAAAAATAATATTGTCTTGACAACACAAACGCCTTCCTCCTCCTCCTCCTCTTCTTCTTCCTCCCCCTCCTTCGCCTACTACTAATAAGTCCCCTCCTTGTCGTGAAGGAGATGAGCGGGGGCCTTAAGGATCCGGACAACAGAGCGCCATAAGACGAGGTTGCGGGCCGGTGGAGCCAGTGCCGGGAGAGGGGTCGTGGGAGGAGGGGGGGGGGGGGGGCGACGTGGTGGTTGTCCTTGGCCGGGCGGGGCTGGGTCACCTGCCTTCCTCTCGTCTCGGGGAGGACTCCTGTCTCTGAAGTAACTCAAGGTCTCCTCTTCCATCTCCTTCTCTTCCTCTTCTTCTTTTTTCTCGTTCTTATTATTGATGCATATCATTGTTGTGTTTTGATTGTATTTTTTTGCTCTTCACCTTCACATCTGTTTATCTATCCTCTTTTTGTTGTATATTTGATGTTCTCTTTCCTCTCTCGTTTGTCTCTCTCTCTCTCTCTCTCTCTCTCTCTCTCTCTCTCTCTCTCTCTCTCTCTCTCTCTCTCTCTCTCTCTCTCTCTCTCTCTTTCTCTCTCTCTTTCACATTCTTATTTCCCCTCCTCTTCCTCATTAAATGCCCCATAAAGACTCGCAGAACTCCAACGTCTGGTGACCTATTCCGTAAAATGTTGGCAGTACTTGTCCAGTGTCAAAAGCTAAATGATGTTTTTATTGCCACGTCTTCAGAAGCGCTGTTCTTATCACGGTGAAGTAAATCCTATTGACATTTATTACAAGTGAACCTGCCCTGCGACTTGGCACGGTCGCTCGGAGGAATATTAAGATATGGCTTTATTCTCTCCCCTTGAATATGCCGGAGGAGAATAAGTATTGCAAATTGATCTCGCAAGCAAAATATTGCGAAGCTTCGTAGTCGCTGGGAATTCATCGTCGTTCAGCACGCCCACGGATTCAATCGAAGAAGCTTTAAAAGTTGTTTTCTCGCGACGCTATGTTCACACCTAGACGTTGCCATCTGATATTTACTCTGACCCTTGACATGAGAGAGAAGAAAAAAAATATCCGGCTTAGTTTCGACAACACCGCAGGCAAAGTGAGACAGAAAAAATCACTCAAAGACGTTGTGAAGGTCCTGTGATGACGTGGGTTTTTTATTGCAATACCCTTGCATCTAATTCTGTATTTCACTTCTGCGATGAAACGCAATAAGAGGTCGTGGAAGTGAAGGAGACGCCGATCAGATAAAAGACTCGGCGCGGTGTGTGTGTGTCACTCACGCCAAGCCAACCAGCAAGCCAGACGGCCAGCTAACGCGAAGAGGTCCGTCCTGTTGCAAGTAAGCCAGCGTGAGAAGGTCCTGTCGTAAGGAAGCCAGCCAGCGCGAGAGGGTCGCAAGCAAGCCAGCGTGAGAAGGTCCTGTCATAAGCGCGGAGACTCTACCGCAAGTAAGCCAGAAGAGGGAGGTCCTGTCGCAAGGAAGCCCGAGCGCGGAGTTCCTGTTTCATGTAAGCCAGCGCACGGAGGTCCTTTCGCAAGTAAGCCAGCGCGAGGACACCCGTCACACACACACACCTTGACTCGCCGCTTATCCTTGTCTCGTCAATCGGGTCATCATTCAGCGAAAGACGTCCACGTGTTCGCACTTTCTAAGGCTTACTTACACACCTTCCCCGACTCGGCGGTCAAGGTGTACACGGAGGCTATGTAAACGGGACGAAGCGCCGAGGAACGTATGTGCGATTGAGTGTTCGGGGCACCGGGAGTACAGGCTGCACTAAGGAAGTCGCGAGTGTGTAAATGCATACGTATAAGCAATAAATGTAGCTAGATATGCATCAGTGTGTGTGTGTGTGTGTGTGTGTGTGTGTGTGTGTGTGTGTGTGTGTGTGTGTGTGTCTGCGCGTGTGTGTGCGTGTGCGTGTGTGTGTCTGTGTCTGTCTGTCTATCTATCTATCTATCTATCTATCTATCTATCTATCTATCTATCTATATATATATACGTACACACATATGTATAAACACACATGCGTGTACATGTGTGCTTGCGTTAGCGCAAGTGTACAGTCATAGTTGCGTACCATGTATTAGTTCAGGAAGCTCGAAGATAAGAGAGAGAACTGGTAGTTTGATGAGAAACTGTGAGTGGGTTGTGCGTGGAGGGACTGGCGTGGTGTGAGTGGTGGCAGCAGTTGGCCTTGGTTGTTGTGGCCACGAGGACCTGGGGCCGTTAGGTCACCTGCCGGCCAGGCCGCGCCATGTTCCTGCCTGGCCTCGCCCCCTCCGCTACCTGCCTGCTGCCCCACTGTCTATCTCCACCTTCCTCACCTTCTCTTCGGCCCTCTCGCTTCCTCCCGATCTCGCCCTCGTTCTTGCGCCGTCCGTTCGTCCGTTCGTCCGTGCGTCCCTCGAGCTACTCGTCTTACTACAACACAGCCTTTCGTGATGAAGGGCTTCTTGTGATCGCTCCCGTAGTGAGGTCGCGCCCCTGAAGGGGAGGATCGGATGCATCAGAGGCCCCGAGGAAGAGAGAAACCGTATCAGAGGAGAAGTCTTGAGTTCCTTAAGGAAACTGACTCGACCTTGAAGGATCCCGAGACCCTCCTTCTCCGTCGCTCAGGTCAGCCCACGCTCCTTCTGCCTCGGACCTTCTCTCGGCGGGTTCCTGCTTCTCGGCCCTCATCCTAGTCCATACGCCCTGAAAGGCCCTAGACACTTCCTCTTCGTTGTTGTTCGAAAATAATTTACAAAGCTCTTGGTATTTTCGGGTGTTGTGGACGCGACATACTACGACAGGGAAGATGGGCCTTTCAGAATGAAAATGATTGAGGAAAAAATGTTACACTCCAATTCATCTACTACACCTTTAAGGTTCAACTGTGACCTTCACTAACCTTGACCTCCTGCAATACTAACTCTCTCTCTTTCTCTTCTCTCCCCCTCTCTCACATTTTCCTTACTTCTTTTCTTTACTTCTTTTCTCATCTCTCTCTCTCTCTCTCTCTCTCTCTCTCTCTCTCTCTCTCTCTCTCTCTCTCTCTCTCTCTCTCTCTCTCTCTCTCTCTCCCCTCTTCATTCCTTTGACCTACACCTCCGCTGTTCCAATGCCCTCGGGCCCCTCCACATGACATTCCATTTCTGGACACTTTCCAGAATACATTCCATTCCTCAGAAATCCACAACCGCTTATCCATCCCGGCTGGGTCATCAACGAGCCGACGGACACTTCTCTGCTCTCGTGGACTTGAGTCTGATAGTAAACCCGCTCATGCAACATTCTTACCGTCGGCGTTGACCATAAACGCCCTATTCTCTCCTACCCTCTCACGCAGCGCTAGCCCCATCCCTAGCCCCCTATCCCCCTAGCCCACCACCCCCCATTCCTCTCCCTCACGGCTTCGACTCCGCGCAAATCTCCCTGTATCTCCTTCGTGACAGACTCTCCGTATAAGGACACGTTATCTACTAGGCCAAGGTCCCTCCGAAACGAGCCAAGGACACTCTGGAACGAGCCAAGGACCCTTCCCCACAAGCCAAAGTCACAAGCTAAGGTCCTTCCGACACAAGCACAAGGACAGATCAGCCAAGAAGACTTCTCTTAGGACCTTGCAACCAATCGGCAGCGGCACCGACCGGAGCGAGGAAATGCCTCCGTAAGCAGGGGCCTCCAGGTGAGAGACCACGTCGAAGGAGAGCGACCAGCTGGCTAGGACCAGAATTGACCGCCCAGGAACCCCCAGACGTGACCTGGGTCTCGGGTCTCGGGTCTCGGGTCTCGGGTCTCGTCGAAGCAGCAGCAGCCCCTTAAATGTGAAAACTCGCCGCCTGGGTCGAGATCGGCGGCTTATAAGACTCGCCCGTGGCCAGTGATCTGTAATCACACATCGGGGAGACGCGAGATAAGTCAAGAATCTCGTTTCCTTTTTTTGAACTCCACACAGAAAGTTCTGGAGACAGATAGATCCCCCGATGCACTCACATTTCCGGCTGTATCATCTTGACAGGATAAGAGAGAGAGAGAGAGAGAGAGAAAAAAAAAAACGGCCATGAAAGAATAACGAACACGAATATAAACCCTCTCTCTCTCACTCTTCGCCCCTTCGTCTTGGCTTCTTCTTTTCACTCTTGCAACGGCAGCCGCCCCAGAACTTCGTGAATTCAAGTCGAACATCACGTTTCAATACTTTCACTCGTTTCCCTCAACGGCGCATTCACCCACGCTAAGCATATTCAACTTGCACGCGCACACACACACACGCACACACAAACACACACACAAAAGACACGAACATGGTCACTAAAGGCTTCCTCGTTCCCCGTAAAAGGCATGGACGGTAGGCCTAATATTTTGGCCACAGGGCTTGGTTTCTGAACAGCTGTCAATCCCTGACAACATTCCATTAATTCTTAGCCCTTCTTTCATCTCCTGTAATGAAGGGAAAATACAACCTTTGTGTCCTAGTTAACATGGATTATTCACGACCTTAAGGCGTGAATTCCCGCCGTCTTATACTGGTCGGTGAACTTTAGAATCAGTCGTACTCGAGAAAAATAAAATAGCATAGAGGACTTACACACTTCTTAACACGAAGATGTGTATACAGAAGGAGTGAAGGAAAGAGAGAAAGGGAAATAATAAAAACAAAACAAGAAAGAAGGAGAAAAGAGAGAGTAAGAAAGGGTATTTAAGGGTGTCCCCCCTCCGGTCCCACGAGAACAGAAAACGAGACCAGAATATCGAGACCCACCAGACTAAACAAGCACTTCCGGTCCTAGGGTTAGAGTAGGTCACTGTGTGTGTGTGTGCGTGTGTGCGTGCGTGTGCATACGAAGGCGAAGTGTGAGTGGCCGTGAGTTATACAGTGTGCGTGAGTGCATGTGTCACTTTCCGATACAAGGCCGGATCGGAAGAGAGGAAATGAGGACTTGTTCAAGGAAAAAAAAGGAAACTCAAGCAAAACACTGCCACATTTAAAAAATCGTTGCCTTTAGTCCATTAATTCCCCCAAACCGTTAGTACCTCGAGTAGCTCCATAACACGCTGACAATAACAAGTGGCAAAACATACTAATTGGCACGATGAACACACGCAACCACAACGCAATATACCACAACGGACCCTGCGGGGAATCACCACGCTTTTTAAGCTTACCGACCTTGTGCTCAAAGAAAGGTAATGTCTGCATTTTTTTAGAATCGTTTTTTTCTTTTTTTTTCGTCAAGATCGCGCGTAAATCACTCTCTCCGGACCGTGACATGTCTACACTAAAATCGCCAGCCATCTGAGTGTGACTTTTCTGGAACATTCTCAAAAGACACGTCACGTAGACTGAACTGAAGGTCCATTATTTATTTCTGTATCAATTTTAGTTTCGCCTCAAATATCAGCGCAAGTTAAACAACATACTCAAACACAAAATAAACAAACGCACTAAAACTAACAAATAAAACACGCTTAAAAAAAGACATACAAATAAAATACAAACAATCCCTTAACCAAATAAGCAAACCACAACCCCCCCCCCAAAAAAAAAAAAAAAAAAAAAAAAAAACACACACACACAAAGGCACACAAACAGGAATTTCCTATCTTATCATTAATTAATGGCCTAATTACCGATCAGATAAAATCCCCAAAGGTAGAGCAAGGTCCCGACGCCCAGGCTTAATGCTTCGTTAAATCAGACAATAGCCGTTTGTAATGACCAATTATCGCTCGTAATGGGAATGATGACGATCGTCGAAATAACATTATCTTTATCAGTGAAATAGAAATTATAGAAATGGTAGAAATGATATAATCTTTGTTAATAATAAGAATCAAATTGGTATCACTATCATTATCCACATCGGTAATAGCAGATATAATAGCATCGCTATTATTAGATTAATTCTTAGCGTTTTCAACTGCTAATCTTGGCAATAATGACAGTTGCAGCAACGAGACAACAATAATAATAACAATAAGAACTGTGGATGAGTCTATTAGGATGGTACAAACGAGTTAAAATTTCTCCTTACTGTAGAAAAAAAGGAGGGAAAAGAGGGAGAGAGGAAGAGGAGAAGGAGGAGGAGGAGGAGGGGGAAAAGGGGGGCACCCTCCCTGCACCCTTGACTCAGGAAGTCAAACGAATTACGGCAAACACCGGAAGGCAAAGAGGAACTCGTTAATCCGAATGGAAAGAGAAGTTCATTTGGTCTTTTGCTTCTCGAATGAAATGAGGAATAGAGGGAAAAATATACTTATTCTCCAAAATCGAGAGGAAAAAATATAATCTTAGATTCCTCCTACTGTTCGTTTAGATTTTCCTCTCCTCTCCTTCTTCCTCAACTATACCTCTTCTCTCCTTTTCTTTCCTTCACCCCATTCCCTCTTCCCTTTCCTACCCCCCCCACCCCACTCTCCTCCTTTCCACCCCCCCTCAACCCCTCAACCCCTACCCCTTCCCTTCCATCCCTACCCCTTCGCTCCCCTTCTACCCCCTCCCCTTCGCTTCCTCTAGCTCTCCCTCCTTTCTCCCTAGTCAGCAAGACCCGGATGGGGACTTCCCCTGGTCCTTCAGGATATGGCCCAGCCCCCGGGGCACTACTCGCTCCCTAAACCACACTGCTAAAAATGAGCCGAATATCCTGCGCGGGGAGCTAGGTCAGAGGTCGATCTGGGATGGGGGACGGAGTAGGATCCCTAATCATGTACAGATCGACAGTTGAGTTCGACACCCCGAAGGACAGAGTCGAGGCAGGTCGAGTTAGGAAAAGTTCTTGCGGGAGAAAAAAATAAAAATAAAAATAAAAAGAAATAAGAGGCTCATTGTCTTCCCTTCCTTCCTAACCACTTCCCTCCTTCTCTCTCTCCCCCTTCGTCCTCCCCCCCCCCCTATGGATTCACTACTCGACCTTCCCCCAGCATAATATTCGGGTCCGCGTCCACGGCTTCTGAGCCCAAACAACGAGTCACTTCCCGAGAAAATTGGCTTGGCCTTGGTAACCTCCCCCCCTCCCCCACTTCTACCCTCCCCTCCCCTTCCCCTACTATAACCCCCTCCTCCTCCTACTCCTCCCACCCCCCTTACCCTATTCCCCCTTCCCCCCTCTTCCCTCCGACCCCGACCACACCACCTCGACTTACCAACTTGCTAACAGCGGTCGGTCGGTCGGGTCACACGAGTCGTCTAGCACAAACTTGTCCCACGCCGTTCGAAGCAAAAAAAAAAAAAAAAAAAAAAAAAAAAAAAAAAAAAAAAAGTATACAAAAATAAAATCCCCCCAAAAAGATAGAGAATTAATAATCAGATAAACAAAAGGCCGCTCTTCCTTACCCCCCCCTTCCCCACCCACCCCCCCACCCCCACACCCCCACCCCAACCCCCGCCTGGTCACACAACGACGTGACATTCTCAAAACCAGCGTGCAAAGGGCTAGGTAAGCTAGATAGCCGCTGCTCACTCCGCTTAAAACAGCCAATGATTACGCAATTAGCCCCATTACTCGGGTTATTAATGCGGTCACTTTGTGTAGCAAGAAGGCTACCTAGTGTTCCCCCGTCAGCAGCTCTGGAGAACGGCCGGCCTCCGCGTGGCATTCATGTTAATTGAGACATCCATTTTTCACCTCCAAAGCCTCCTGGTTCACGTGGCTAATGATAAATAATAATACGGGCATAAATCAATGTTAAATGCGTAAATAGTTGTTCGTGTTAATAGATGGTTATATCTTTGAGTAAGTTCGTTTTCTGGATTTGGTTAGATGCATAAATAAAAGGTTATTACAGCTTATTGTTATACGATAATGCAAATTGTTAACTGCATAAATGAATGGCATTCTATGCATTGGTAATAAGTAGACTACACGGATATATAATTACATACATGAATAAACAAACTTCGGAATGAATAATACATGGCAAAAATATCATAACGCTTATCCATTAATCCTTAACCTACTTTCCGAGTAATTATGACATAACTACAAACCGCATTTATACGCATTTACAAAACACACTGTAAAACACTTATCACGAGACGACAGACGCTCATTCCCACAAAAAATTATACGATTCAAAACTCCCTTCCATCCACTTACCACTCCACTTTTCCCTAACCCCTCCACCCCATCCACACGACTCAACCCTATCCACTCCACTCTATTACAGCCTATCCACTCAATTCCACAGTACCCCATCCACTCCATTCCAGTTTACTGTATCCACTCGACTACTCCATTTAACCTTTCCACTCCACCCCATCCACTAGACCTAAAGAGCGGGCGTGGATAGGCGCGAGGGAAGAAATCCCGAGGGCTGCCATGTACGTCCTTGTACTTCGTCCTGCAGCTGCTGTCCAACCTCCTCCTCCCCTCCCCTCCCCCTGGCCTCCTCCCCACAGCGCGGTAATCCCCCCCCCCTACTCCCCCACTCAGCTTAACCCACCCCCCTCCACCCACGGCTTACCTGGGTAACGCTGGGTAACGCTTTGAGGGTAATTCCTCTGCCTTTGGTAAAGGGAGGGAGAGAGGGAGGGAGAGAGAGAGAGAGAAAGAGAGAGAGAGAGAGAGAGAGAGAGAGAGAGAGAGAGAGAGAGAGAGAGAAAGAGAGAGAGAGAGAGAGTGAGAATGAGAGAGAGAGAGACAAAAAACGCGGGACAGAGAAACGAATCGAAAAAGAGCCCCTCAAAGGAAAAAAGAAAAGAAAAGAAAACCGTCCTCGACGAAGACCACCTCTCCTCAATTCCCTCGCCCAGTCGACCATCGAAGCAACAGCCTAGGCCGAGAAGAGCCCAGGCCTACGTTCCTCCGCACCACGTAATGGCTACCCTTGGGCCCAGCGTAGAAAATAACGTGAATGGCGGAGGGTCGAGTGAAGGGAGGAGGAGGAGGAGGAGGAGGAGGAGGAGGAGGAGGAGGAGGAGGAGGAGGAGGAGAGGAGGAGAGGAGGAGGAGGAGGGAAGAGGGTGGAAGGGGGCTAGGTGAGAGGTAAGGGAGAGAGGGATGGCGGTGGTAAGGGGATGGGGGTGGGAGGTAGGAAGGGAGGGGGAGAAGGAGGGAGGGAGGGAGGGAGGGGGGGGGGAGAATGACGTGGTGTTATCCAAGGTGACCCGACGCCGCCGACCCGGGACCTCGCCGCTCTCACTCGCCCCGACCTGCCTCCGACACACACACACTTCAAACCCTCACACTCTTGCTGTCCTCTTAACACACTCTCTACTCTACTCTGCGAGCGAATAACGCCTAATATCCTCCTTAATTCTCATCCGAACGCACTTTACTCTCACACTCCTCTGTTTTATCCAATGCCGACGCAGCAATCACTCATGCCCTACTGGCGCTCGGGTCAACTAATAACACCCTTTCGCCACCGCACTTGAAAACGAGAGCCTTCTCCACTCGCACTCGCACTCGCACTCGCACACAAACACGCACCCTAGCCTAGTCTTACTTCCGCTCGCCGAATCGAGTAAGAGCAGGCACCCTTAATCCGTATTCATGGTTACGCTGCTACTTCATATTCCCCCGGGAATGTCGACCTGTATTCGACGCTCTCCTAACCTCGATCGACTCACTCTTTACTTCCCCGGACGAACTTTTTTTTCTCTCTTTCTCGCTTTTTTGGTTTAGTATACCACACTCTTCGTCTCATGAAGAACGTCCGCTTCCTCGATTAAACGCCCTCTATACCCTGACAGACGGGTCTTTACCTAACCCCACGCACTCTTTTTTTTCTCTCTTTTACCTCGACTGAACGAACTCGCGAACTAACACGGACTCTTCCCGAAGCCCCGGTCGTCCTACACAAACACACAGGGCCTGACTAGAGGGCGTGCAGGAGGGGTGGGGGTGGAGGGGAGTGGAAGGGAGAGGGCGGCCGCCCTTCCGAGCAGCCCTTTCATCCGAGGCCAGCGCACAGGGCCTGGAGACTGCCAGGCCGAATTAGCCAAGCACAGCATGCGTATGTCTACGAAGCTCAGGCATCCTGTTGTTAGCGCACGTCACACCTGACCCACACAATGAATCATTCATATCCGGCTACCCAGTCCCCCTCCCCCCTCCTCTCGTTCTTCTTAGTCTCTATTCTCGGCTTCTGGAGCTATTCTCTGTTCTGTTCTGTCTGTCTGTCTGTCTTTCTGGATCTATCTATCTATCTGCGGGTCTGTAGCTTCTCTTATATATACCCTCCTTCCCAGCCTCCCTCCCTCCCTCCCTCCCTACTACCATCGCCAGAGGTCGGATCACATGGCCTTCTTTGCCTACCCTGGTCACCCCTCCTACCACCATCCCCTCCCCTCCCCCCACCCCCTCCCTCCCTAACCCCGCCCGCAGCCCTCGCACAGTGGCGGGATCGTCAGCCCACTGGACAAGAAACCACTGAGTGCCGGTCAGTGGGGTCACGGCGCCACTTCACACCGACAGGAGCCCTTCACTAGTTCGCTCCTCGTCTCCAAGGGCTACTTCTTCTCTTTACGGCACTGCCCTTTCCCTAACCCTTCCCTTGCACGTGCCGTAGAAACACTTACGCGCACGTGTAGCCTGCAAAGCCATAATCACGAAGCTTTACGGTTTACGATCTCCCCTTTTTTTTTTTTTTTTTTTTTTTCCTCCCTCCTCTCGATTCTCCCTCCCTCATCCGCCCCCCCTTCTCCCTTCCTCCTTCTCATTTCTGTGGCTCTTTAGCAACCTCGGCTGAGTCCACAGAAATTCGCACACATGAGTCAGACAGCGTATTCATAGCGAGTCCCCCTCTTCGCCATCTTGGTCTACTTTACGTCAAGATACGGCGATAAGTATCTGACTCTTTAAAAAAAAAATGAATATTACTTTCGGTTATCATTTTCGGTTAATAAGGTACTTATTTCGGGACGAGTCGCTAAAGAAACGCTCTCCAACGACCAACGTCAAAAAAACAAAAAAAATATTTCGATTCATTCAATACTACATTCAGCATCGGGAGACATACATTTCCCGTAGACACACAAACACCGCTTTCATTTCTATCGAATTATGACCATCTCTGCGTGCCCGTAACGACAGCTACTTTCGTCGGAATGGCACACAAGGTAGAACGAACGGCTCGATTGAGTAACGATCCCAATTACAATGAACTTTCTTCCACATCATAATCATGACTGGTCTCGGGTCAACCAAGCGGAGCAAGGTCATGCGGGTCCAAGGCCACAGCGCACTACAACATTGCAGCCATTTCCTCTCAGGTGTAGCAGATAATTTGGCGAAAATATCGAGAGCAGGGCAGGGGGTTCAGGGCAATTTCACGACAGATTTGGAAATGTCGAAAAAAAAGAGGGAAAACTGTGGATGCATTTATAGGCGCATTCTGATGTACAAGCACATACAAACATTCATATCCCAAGAACACACACACACACACACACACACACACACACACACACACACACACACACACACACACACACACACACACACACACACACACACACACACCAGGAAAACCCTTCTCAAAATGCATATACAAACATATTCTTCGCTGAATCGCCAGGGTATCAATTTTCGCCTCCAAGACCCATCTCAAACGCGTATATGAAGATAAAAGATGCTTTGATATACGATATATACTTTTTTAATCCTCATTCTACCCTTAAAAATCTCCTCATTTCTTTCCCTTTTTGTTTCGATCAATAATAACAATAATAAAACAACAACAACAACAATAACAATAATAATAATAATAATAATAATAATAAAGTTTCTCTCTTTAAAAAATCAAATATGAATAATTCCCCTTGAATCTTCCTTTTATATATGAGACGGATATCTTTCTTTTCTTTTTTTCTTCTCTTGCATCAAGATTCTATCTATTCTTTCTTTCCTCTTGCCCAGACGCTTGCAACAGCAAAGTCAGTCAGTCAGTCAGTCAACCAGCCATGTCTCCTATACGTTTAAAGATCCTTTTTGGACGAGCTTATTGGTGTGAAAAGGGAATAAGGGAAACGAATTGGGAATATGGGAAAGGAGAAGGGAATAAAGGGAAAGGTGGAAGGGAGGAGAAGGAAATAAGGGACAAGAACAAGGTGAAAAGAGAGAAGAAAATGAGAAACGAGAACAAAATAAGGAGGGAGAAGGAGTAGAAGAATAAGGGACAGAAAGGATGCAAAAGAGGGGGGAAAATGAAAAGGGCTGACCAAAAGGAGAGGAAAGATGAAGGGGGGGGGGGGGGTAAGACGCAAAGGAGTAGAGAGGAGAAGGAGAGCGGGGAGAGGGGGGGGGGGGGAGGGCGAAGGGGAGTATACCGGTGAGTAAGCGAAGAGACCTTCACGCTGACCTCGAGCCGTGACCCCGAGCCACTCACGGCACAAGGTGACCTCTGTACCTGGCATGATATGACCATTATTGTCTCCTCGCCGGAAAGTAATATTGCACAGGGTCTGAGGAAAGCTGAGCGAAGGAGAGGAGAGGAGAGAGGGGAGGAGAGGGGAGGGATGGGGGGGGAGTGTAGCTAGCGTAGGATGTTTGCTAATATTCTCGGCTTGGAAGTGGAAAATGAAAGAGAAAGAGAGAGAGAGAGAGAGAGAGAGAGAGAGAGAGAGAGAGAGAGAGAGAGAGAGAGAGAGAGAGAGAGAGAGAGAGAGAGAGAGAGAGAGAGAGAGAGAGAGAGAGAGAGAGAGAGAGAGAGAGAGAGAGGGGGAGGGAGGGAGGGAGGGAGAGGGAGGGAGGGAGGGGGGGGGGGGGAGGGAGGGAGGGGGGGAGAGAGAGAGAGAGAGAGAGAGAGAGAGAGAGAGAGAGAGAGAGAGAGAGAGAGAAGAGAAGAGAAGAGAAGAGAAGAGAAGAGAGAAGAGAAGAGAAGAGAAGAGAAGAGAAGCGAGAGAGAGAGAGAGAGAGAGAGAGAGAGAGAGAGAGAGAGAGAGAGAGAGAGAGAGAGAGAGAGAGAGAGAGAGAGAGAGAGAGAAGAGAGAGAGAGAGAGAAAGAGAGAGAAAGAGAGAGAAGAGAGAGAAAAGAGAGAGAGAAGAGAGAGACAGACAGAAACCCCAGTCCCCACAACCTTGACAGTACACAAACGGCCCACATTCATCATTCAAAACGCTAGTGAGAGAACTTCTCATAAGCGATAATAAGACCGTACGGAGTCCCCTGTGGCCACATGACCCCGGGGCGAAAACCGAACGCAAGAAGGCCAATGAATATGATAAACAGAGAGAGAAAGAAAAAAAAAACTACACAAGGTAAAGGATAGAGGCTTGGTATGGAAGGGCCTGACCGTCCCATCCCATCCCATCCCATTCCGCCCCTGCGACCCTGCCCGAGGGGAGCTTGGCCCCCTTCCCAATCCTCTCGCCCCGGGACACCTCACCTAATATCTCCCCCCCACCCCACCCCTCTCCCCTTCCTATACCCCACCTCCCTCCCTTCTCTCCCCATATCCCCACATATTGCCCCCTCCCCCTCCGCTTCCCTCTCCCTCCCTTTCCACCTCATTCCCCCCTTCCCCTTATTCTACATCCCCCTCCCCATTCCCCTTCCCCTCTCCCTCCTCTCCCTGAACCTTCCTCTCCCCCCTTCAGCAACCACGTGACCAGCTAAACATGCCGACTTTCAAGTCTCAAACACCTCGGGACATATGAAGTGTGACACGTGACGTTACCGATGCCCTTGTGACGGTGATGTCAGCCGTGACCGCGGGCGTTACGGAGAGGGAGCTCAGATTGAGAGAGAGAGAGAGAGAGAGAGAGAGAGAGAGAGAGAGAGAGAGAGAGAGAGAGAGAGAGAGAGAGAGAGAGAGAGAGAGAGAGAGAGAGAGAGAGAGAGAGAGAGAGAGAGAGAGAGAGAGAGAGAGAGAGAGAGAGAGAGAGAGAGCGAGAGAGAGAGAGAGAGAGGTGAGGAGGAAGAAGAGGAGGAAGATACAAGTGACAAAGAGAATGAGGTATAGGAAGAGAAAAAAAAACAAGTGACGAGGAGGAGTTGGAAAAGGAAGAGAAGGATTAAAAAGATGACGAAGAGGAGGAAGAGGAGGAGAAGTAGGAGGAGGAGGAGGGGGAGGAGGAAATAAGTGACGAAGAGCAGAAAGAGGAGGAAGGCAGGATGGTGACAGGGCCGTGAACACAACCATCAGTCGACCATCAGAAACCTTCGGGCAGACCTATCAATCAATCACGGTCGCCATCCACATAGGTTGGCAGCCATGGTGCGACATGCTAAGCCACGGGGAGGCGGGCTTACTGATTGGCTAATCCTTTGCTTCGAAAATTCTTATCTCCTCTTTTCCTGTTATTCTGATTATGTGCAGTTTTTTTTTCTTCTTTTTGAGTATGTTTTTTTTTAATGTTTTATTTATTTCAGATATAACATTCCTATATTCTTAGTTTGATCTTAGTTTATCCCATCCATTTAAGAACACATTATCCAAATTAGCCAAACACAAGCGAAAATCACAGTTGTTTTTCACCCAACCCTCCTTCCCCCCTCCTCCCTATCTCCCTCTCCCCCCCCTTCTCCCACTCCCCCCATCCAGCAAAAGCAAAGGCAAAAGCACCCGAGTCCCAAGCATCCCTAAGGGAAGACCTCCGTTTCCGGGACAATGGGGGAAACACTTCAGGTCCAGTGTCAGGCAGCCCTTAAGTGCGTGCCCGCGTGTCATGCATCGAGTGTGGAATGCTGGAAGGAGGAATTCTGGCGACGTTGCTTTTGGTTGTTTTTTGTTTATTCCCGTCTTGGGCTTTTTCCTTCCCCCTCTCTCTCTTTCTTTCTTTCTTTCTTTCTTTCTTTCTCTCACTCTCTCTCTTTCTCTCTCTCTCTCTCTCTCTCTCTCTCTCTCTCTCTCTCTCTCTCTCTCTCTCTCTCTCTCTCTCTCTCTCTCTCTCTCTCTCTCTCTCTCTCTCTCTCTCTCTCTCTCTCTCTCTCTCTCTCTCTCTCTCTCTCTCTCTCTCTCTCTCTCTCTCTCTCAAACTTTTCTCTCACTCACTCACTCACTCACTCACTCACTCACTCACTCTCTCTCTCTCCTGATCGAGTGTGGGTCAAACTTTAGTCGTGGCTGTCCGTGCCGGGCTTTTACTGGGGTTCCTGATGTCGACACACTTGCACGCACACGCATGCACGTATGCACGCACGTATATACACACCACGCGCTAGCCCGTCGTGATGCAACACGCGCCCTCGGGTCTTAACTTCCTTTTCCTTCCCCTTCCTTTCCTTACCTCTCCTTTGCTTTAATTTTCTTTCTCTTGCTTTCCTAGAAGTAGAAGATGAAAAAGAAGAAGAAAAAGAAGAAAAAGAAGAAGAAAAAAAGTAGTAGAAGGTGAAAAACAAGAAGAAAGAGAAAATGAAGAAGAAGAAAAAGAAGAAAAAACTAGAAGTAGAAGAGGTAGAAATAGAAAAAAGAAAAGAAGAAGAAGAGACAGAAAAGATCAAAGAAAAGAAAGAAGAGAAAACAACGCACCAACCAATAAGGCTAATATGTAAATCTATTAACATCACAGTCCCTCTATACCCTAGCCCATGACTCCACCCTTTTAGGAATTAATAGAACTCCCTAGAACACCCCTCCCTCTTCCCCTTCCTTACCTCCCCCCTCCCTTCGGACTATCCACCCTTAATACACCCCTCCGACCTTCCCAGGACTATCTCTATCCTCCCCCTCCCCTTGGACTATCTACCCCTGTTGCACTCCTCCCCCTTCCCCAGGACTAACACTATCCCCCCCTTGCCCTAGGACTATCCACCCCTTTTAACCTTTCTCTCTCAGAAAACTGCTCCCCCCACCCAATCCCTTCTCAAATAATACCTCCTTCTCCTTCCTTCCCTCCCTAATACTCCCTTTCCTCTCCCCTATATAGGACATTAAACTCCCCCTCCCCCCCCCCCCTCTCTCTCTCTCTCTCTCTCTCTCTCTCTCTCTCTCTCTCTCTCTCTCTCTCTCTCTCTCTCTCTCTCTCTCTCTCTTCCTCTCCCTCGCTCCCTCGCTCCCTCCTTCCCTCCCTCCCTCTCTCCCTCGCTCGCTCCCTCCCCCCTCCCTCTCTCCCTCCCACCCTCCCTCCCTCTCCCTCCAGCACACAACCTCCTTCCTCCCTTTCCGTGTATCCTAAAAGTCCCTTGAGCATCCACGGCTCAGTGACTATAGAGCAGGGCGATGACCTGCCTTCGAGGGCACAGGCTAACTAACTGACATCGTCGCCCGTCTAACCTTCGCCTAGCCATCCCCTCCCCCCCCCCCCCCCTTCTCTCCTTCTCCCTCCCACTCATCCCCTACTCTACCCCCCCCACTCATCCCCTACTCTCCCCCCCCTCCCCCCAGGCACTCTGCCCCCCGTGCGCCGCCGCTGAATGCTTCTGCAGCGTCAGTAGCCAGCGGAAGGGGCCACACAGCAGCATCTCCCCACATCAGGGGGGGAGGGGGGAGGGGGGAGGGAGGGGGGAGTTATTGAATGTTTCAAAGTTCTCGGGCTTTCGGAATTTGAAGATTGTTAGGAGTAAATTGTTAGTTGTAGTTAGTTTAGTGCTAACATTGTTATCGTATCTAGTTTCGGTTGTTCGCTTGTTCTAGCTTTCCAAAACGAACTAAATAAGAAATTCGCACGTGAAGTTTTGCAATTGCATGCTTTGTATCATTGCAACTGAAATGAGATTTTCGGGGACTCTAGTAAATACATATCGAAAGCAATTAAATGAACCGTTGGTCAGATTAATTCCATGAAAATACAGTAGATTAAATATTTGGCAACGCTAATATTTTTCTGCATTAAAATTCAATTGCATATCATCATCACCATCATTCCCATTATCATCGATAACATGAACTCATTATAATAATATCAACAATATTAAATAAACAAAAAATTAATGAATCAGCAAAAAAAAGAAAAGAAAAAAAAACAGCTTCGCTATCATGAAATCACTTGATATTACTACCGCAAACACCCTGAAGTCAGATAGGCCTACAAAAATAGTTAAAAAGGCCAAACGTACGACCAGTAAATCCCACTGGTCGTTATGCAAATCACAACTGCAATATAGACTCAACTACACTAATATTAATAATACTTTAACAGTCACACCCGAACAGGCGGCGGTAGCGAGGCGAGCAGGCAAATGAGCAGGCAGCAGGCACGTAAGCAGGCATGAGAAGTAAGCAGGCTGAGGGAGGCTGAGGGAGCAGGCTTCCAACCTTGTACCTGGTTTGTCCTGCCCTAAGCTATGCTGGGTCACTTGTTGGGTTGGTGGTGGTCGTTGCCCCTTCCTCATAGCCCTTACGCCCTGCCCCCCCCTACCCCCCTTGCCCATCGCCTTACTCCCCCCACCCACGACCCCACTTCCCCCTCCCCTCTCACTCTTCTTCTCCCTCTCCTCCGCTATCTTCTCTCCCTCTCTCCCTCCCTCCCTCCCCCCGGCCTTCTCTCTTAAAACAATATTACCGGTGTGTTTTGGTAGCCTCTCTTTAGACAGGCTATGGATTTCGAATAAGGGAGAAATAAAGGGGAGAGGGGAGAGGGGAGAGGGGAGAGGGGAGAGGGGAGAGAGGTGAGGGGGGAGGGGGAGGGGGGATTTTTTTTTTCTCGACGATAATTTCTTAATTATTTCCCCGCTTTTTATCTCTTCTTCCATTCAATATCCACTTTGTATTCAGGTTCTTCTTTACTCTTCTCCTTCTTCTTCTTCTCCTTCTCCTCCTTCTCCTCCTTCTCCTTCTCCTTCTCCTTCTCCTTCTCCTTCTCCTTCTCCTTCTCCTTCTCCTTCTCCTTCTCCTCCTCCTCTTCCTCTTGGCGAGCAGTGACGGGCACGAGCCTGTCCCGCCGTAAGCACTGCTGGGTCACCGGCGAGCCTCCGCCTGGCCCTTCTTGCACCCCCCTCCCCCCTCTCTCTCTCTCTCTCTCTCTCTCTCTCTCTCTCTCTCTCTCTCTCTCTCTCTCTCTCTCTCTCTCTCTCTCTCTCTCTCTCTCTCTCTCTCTCTCTCTCTCTCTCTCACTTTCTTTCTTTGTCCTTCTCCTGACCTTAATTCCCCCCCCCCCTACTCCCCCCCCTTATCTCCCTCCACCTCTTCCTTCGTTCATCACCTTACTTTCCTTCCTGACATCCTATTAGCTCCATCCCTCCCTTCTACCCCCCTCCCCTCTCCTTTCAAACCTTCTTAAAGTCATGATTACCATCTTAATCTCTTTGCTAGCAACATGGTCAGCGATATGCCACTACTCCCCCTCCCTCTGCCCCCTCTACCCCCTCCTCCTCCTCCTCCTCCTCCTCTTCTTCTTTCTTCTTTCTTCTTTCTTCTTTCTTCTTTCTTCTTCTTCTTCTTCTTCTTCTTCTTCTTCTTCTTCTTCTTCCTCCTCCTCCCCTTCACCCGCATCCCCCCACCCTACCCTTATCCACAGCGCCCTCATCTATCCTTCAATGATAGCCACAGAGTTGAAAGGGATGAGGAGGGGAAGGAAGAAAGAAGGGAGGAGAGAAGAGGGAGGAGGGAGAAGGGAGCAGAGAAGAGGGAGGAGGCAAGGGGAAAGAGGGAGGAGGGAGGAGAGAATAAAGAGGTCACCATTAGTATCATAAATCTATCTAAAAAACAAAAAAAAACATCACATAACAATCCTAAACTATCAACAATAAAACAAACAAACAAATAAACGAGAAAAAAGCAAATACAAAAAAAATCATTAAGCTAAGATAGTAAGACACGCCGAGGCTATACGCCCGAGACATGCTAAGACATGTGCAGAAAATGCTAATCAACGTGAGGACTCAATACCAGTATCACTCTCTGAAGATTATCATCATATCATCATCATCTGTTTACATATGCATGTTTCTCACCTCCCCCATTCCCTAACCTTCCCCCCCTGCCTCCGCCAGATCTCATCTCGTCCTCATGGGAGATGCTTAATATATATAAAAATTGAAAAAGATGGTGCTTGATATTTTTGGTTGACATTTTTTTTGAGGGGTTGGGTTGGGGGTGGGGGTGTAGGTGGGGGTGTAGGTGTGTGTGTGGGTGGGGGGTGACGGTTCTTGTCGTGTCGTGTCGTGTCGTGTTACGCGTTCTTTTGCTATTTATTTACAGGAGGGGTAATTTGTCTGTCTATACATAGATAGATATCTTTCTCTTTCACCATCTCTCTCTCTGTCTCTGTTTCTGTCTCTCTCTCTCAAATCTTCACTCTTAAGACCCTATCCCCTCGATACAGAACTCCCCCCACCCTCCCCTCCACACAAACACACACACACACACACACACACACACACACACACACACACACACACACACACACACACACACACACACACACACACACACACACACATATCACCTGACGTGAACAAGGCCGCTCTTTTCCCACTCGCGAGTACACGTTCCAACCGTATGACCTTGAAAAGAAAATTACTGAACTACAGAGCAAGTGGCGCATGTACGAGTCTCGGGAGGGGGGCTGAGGGGGGGAGGGAGGGGGGAAGGGAAGAGGGGGGGGGAGAGGGAGGGGAAGGGAAGAGGGGAAAGGGAGGGATAGGGGGAGGGAGAGGGAGAGGGATGGAGAGGGAGGGGAAGGGGAAAGGGAGGGAGATGGAGGGGAAGGGGGAGGGGAAAGGGAGGGAGGAGGGAGGGGAAGGGGGAGTAGGAGAGAGGAGAGTAGGAGCGCCCACACACACCTGCCCTGCTGGAGGCTGGCCAGGTCAGAGTCTGGCCGGGTCATGTGGCTGAGATATGAGCGGACTCGGTCACACCTTCTCCTCCTCCTCCTCCTCCTCCTCCTCCTCTTCTTCTTTTTCTTTTTCGTTTTCTTCTTCTACTTCTCTTTCTCCTACTCCTTCTCCTCCATCTTCTCCTTCTCCCTCCACCCATCTCCTCCTTCCTCCTCTCCTCCTCCTCCTCCTCCTTCCCCTCCTCCTCCTGCTCCTCCTCCTCCTCCTCCTCCTCCTCCTCCTCCTCCTCCTCCTCCTCCTTCTCCTTCTCCTCCTCCATCTTCTTCTTCTTCTTCTTCTTCTTCTTCTTCTTCTTCTTCTTCTTCTTCTTCTTCTTCTTCTTCTTCTTCTTCTTCTCCTCCTCCTCCTCCTCCTCCTCCTCCTCCTCCTCCTCCTCCTCCTCCTCCTCCTCCTCCTCCTTCTCCTTCTTGGTAGGTTGCACTCTCTCGCTTGTTTAATGTTGACACTTTCTAGTTTCAATTTCCGTATCCACCCTCTTCTTTTCCTCCTTCCTCTTCATCTTGCTCATCCTGTTTTTTTCTTTTCTCCTTCTACTTGTTTCTCGTGTATTTATTTATGTTTCTCTCTTCTACCTCTGTCTCCTTCCTTTTCTTCTCCCTCCTCCACCACAATTCCACCTTCAACACTTCCACCACCTCTTCCTCTTGTTCCACGCTCCACCTTAACCACTAAACTCCATCCCCACCACCAACCCCCCATCCCCACCACTTCCACCACCACCCCTACCAGAAACCCCACCACCATCCCCTCCACCACCACCACCCCTACCAAAACCCCCACCACCATCCCCACCCCCACCCCCACTTCCACCCCCACCACCAACCCCACCACTAACCCTCAACCGCCGCCGCCAGATCGGGTCGGGGTGGGCTGGCGTGCGTTTGGGTATGCGGATAGTTAGGCAGGTGGGCGAAGGTGGGGGTGGGGGGGAGGAGGGGGGTAAGGGGGAATGTTGCCCACAACCAGAGGGCAAGATAGCCGATAACCTGACCTGTGCTGCTACCCACAAGTATCTCTTAACCCTCTTTTCTTCCGAGAGTCCTTTCTGGTTCTTGCGGCTCTTGTCCTCGTCTCGTTTCATCCTTCTTCTTCCTCTTTTATTGTCATTCTTCCTCTCCGTGCCTCTTTCTTTTTCTTCGGCATGAGCCACGTGTTGCTAAAAGAACATGGGAGTGGGCCGTGCGTAGGCGAGGGGGCTTATCTGCCCCGAGGGATTTTGTCGACACACTCACACACACATCTAAACGTTCGTGCGCGCGTAGACAATTACGAATACAGATATACATAAAAAAAAGTGAGAGAGAGAGAGAGAGATAGAGAGAGAAAAGAGAGATAGAGAGAGAGAGAGAGAGAGAGAGAGAGAGAGAGAGAGAGAGAGAGAGAGAGAGAGAGAGAGAGAGAGAGAGAGAGAGAGAGAGAGAGAGAGAGAGAGAGAGAGAGAGAAAGAGAGAGAGAGAGAGGAATAAGGAAGGTCATAACAGTTCATTCCATCTGACCTCGAACGGCTTGCCTTTCGCTGGGTATTTCTGCGCACATTTCTCCACCGGCAGAACGCGACCTTTGCGCACGCTCGCGTAATACCAAAAGCCCGCCGGTGGTTATCGCTCATTCCCAGCGCTTCGCCCGTAGAATTTAGAGTCTGGAGAGCCTTGGCCGGAGCCTCCGAAAGAGCGAATCGATCTCAAGTGGCAAAGTGGTAATGGCGACGCTGGCCAAACTATGGGCGTAGCGAGCGTAACACCCTTGGCCATGCGACCCTTCATACCAGACCGCATACCTCGTTGCGTACCGCCATACCAGTCCACATACCTCATCCATACCACCATACGGGTCACCCGAAGCGTCTACTGTTCCAATAAATTCCGTCATATTGTGATCATTTTGACAGCACATCACTTGAGGTGTAACATTCACATGTATTCACGTATATTCACACAGATTCACATATAAATTCACATATCAGATTGAAGAAAGTCGATTCTATATATGATTTTTCAAAATGTTTTATAATAATATTTCGTGAGGTCTAACGCATATACCCGTTATGAAAGTCCCATGAATATATTAATTGAATATCTCAAAGAAAAATGAATAACTAAATTAAAATACAGACACATGCGCCTACAATATATATATAATACATATATATATATATATACATATATACATATATATATATACATATATATATATATATATATACACTTTTTTCTGACAGAATATCTCAAAAATCCAGATATGTATTTTGCATTATCACACACAAGCACATCATAACATCGCAAGCGCCAACGACGGAATTTTAGAGCCAAGTAAATTCTCCTATCGGTGGAGCGGAGGTTTATACATATATTACATATAATAACGAGTTTGAGCGGGTCGGACGCGAGCGTACAATTATCGTCTGCGGGAGGTCCGACCTATCGTATAATTAGACGGGGAAATAATTACTGTAATATGTGCATCTAAGATCTATAATAACGCGGACTAGAACGTTATAACTCGCCGGGACACATAGTGAACATCGGCAGTGGAAAAGCGGGTTAGAAATCGACCTTACGGCTACTCTTCGGCTGGTACAGGCCCAGGACTACCCAGGGAAGACAGATGGGCTGGCTACGCAACCAAGACCTTTTTTTAAGAGCAATTATCACTGCTATTGCTCTCCGGGCCCCTGTCATGACCCGATGATCAACCAATGTGGCAATTCTAACACCGGAAAATTGGTTTATGTATGGAGGACTGAAGAGGACCTTAATGACCGTCTATTATCACATATACTTACGCATTGTGTTGATTACTGGTTTATAAGGATGGCAATTAAGAGATTAGAGGCCGATACCGGTGCGCTGGCGTGGGAATGCATGCGTGTGCCTACGAGATACGAGAGACGAGGTTTCAGCAAACTCCACCCCAGCAAAAGACAGGGGTTCTTGTCAGCTAAATTGACTGTAACAGTGTAAAAGTAGGTTAGCTTAGTCCTTATCTGCCTGCGCTGATAACGGCCCAGGCTCAGTCGACCAGCATGCGAGGTTATCTGGGGGAGAAGGGGGATGAGGTGGGGGGGTTCACAAGCAGAGAGATTGCCGACATTCGGCGGCCGTCCTGCTTGTGGGCGCACGAAAAGCCTTAACGGAAAAGTTGTAAGGGGGAGGGAGGTGGGGGGAAGGTTCAAAAGTACGAATCGAGAATAAAAGAGCGCCCTTCGGAATGGATACAGGCAGGTAGGGTACAAGCAGGAAGCAGGGCTGGGTACAGGCAGGTGACGACAGGCTCGCCCTACTCCTGGTACTCCTCCCCCCCTCCCCTCTCCCCCAGCCCACCCCACCAGTCCCTCCGGTGATAGCACCTGGGAATGTGGGTCACGTATGAGGACAGTAGCACGTTATCTGCTCTGCATAAAATAACTTCTGCCTCACACAGCCGCCCACCACTGAAGTCAGACCCCCCCCCATCCTTCACCCCCCCCGTCTCTCTCTCTCTCTCTCTCTCTCTCTCTCTCTCTCTCTCTCTCTCTCTCTCTCTCTCTCTCTCTCTCTCTCTCTCTCTCTCTCTTTCCTATAAACCATCCTCATCCAGCCAATCTCAAATTCGCTGATTGCAATCTGAATTCCTCTCATCCACCCCACCCCCCCAAAAAAAAAAAAGAGCAATACGTTAATCCCATATTTCCAACGTCCTTTAAACCTTATTTTTTTCTACCCGTGACGGTCCAAAGGATGATTCCTCCCTCTCCCTCCTTCCTTTCCTTCCTTCCGAAACTCCAGCATCTTCTCCTTCTCCACTTCGTTCCCCTCTCACCTCCCTTCTCACCTCTCCTCTCATTATCAACGCCTTCTTTCTCCTTCCGCCCCTCCCCCCCTCCTCCCCCATCCCCTCCCCCCTAAACCCCAACCCTATCCACCTCTCCCCTCTCAACAGCACGTAAACAAAAGCTGACCATGACATCACTACCCCTCAAGGCACGGTCGGCAAGACACCATCGGCATAAACACCCACCCCCCCTCTCCCCCTCCCCCCCTAAAAAAGAAGAAGAAAAACATGGAGAGAGAAAAAAAAATACAATACCCTGATTTGCCTTGCCCTATAAGGTAGGATAAGTATAGGCGTGTGTAAGACGGGCTACGGGAGTGAGTCAAGGAAGAGAGAGAGGAGAGGCGGCGGTACTGCCAAGTGTAGAAAAGGGGGAGGAGGAAGAAGCATCGGCTAAATAAGGGAGGGAGCGAGGGCCGCCGCAGAGGGGAAAGGAAGGAGAGAGAGAGGGAGAGAGATAGAGAGAGAGAGAGAGTGAGATAAATAGATAGATAGAAAGATAGAGAGGGAGATAGATAGATAGACAGATCGATAGAGGGAGAGAAAGAGAGAGAGAGAGAGAGAGAGAGAGAGAGAGAGAGAGAGAGAGAGAGAGAGAGAGAGAGAGAGAGAGAGAGAGAGAGAGAGAGAGAGAGAGAGAGAGAGAGAGAGAGAGAGAAATAGATAGAGTTAACCAGACAAACAGAGAAGAACAACCACCGCAAGAACACCCCTGGAGAACAAACATCCGCCGAAGACCCAGAGTGAGCGGGGATGACCGACCGACCGCACACGCGACGCGAGAGATAGTTCCATCCGGGGCACGCATCCTTGACCAGCAATGCCAGGTCACGCGGAGGCGAAAGGCAAGGAAGAGGTGACGACGAGAAAGGTTCAGGGTCCAGCGTTGACGAGGGTTCTAAAATGAGCGAGGGGGAAGGGGAAGGGGAGGAGGGGGGGGGGGGGATCATGGCCGAGTTAGGGAAGAGCAAGAGGTGGACCACGGGCGGGCCATGGGCGGGCCACCGGAGGGCCAAGGGCGTGGGCTGGCACAGTCATACTGGTCAAGGACGACCCATGGCGCTGTTACCTCGGGATTCACTTCCTTCCTACTGCTACTACAGAGGCAGCACGAGTGATCAATTTCGCTCAGTCCCAATCAATCTCTCTCTCTTTCTTCCCTCCCTCCCTCCCTCCTTCACACACACACACACACACACACACACACACACACACACACACACACACACACACACACACACACACACACACACACACACACACACACACACACACACACACACACACAAACATACCCACACACACCCAAACACTATACAAAACAAACAACCCGCCAACCAGCAAACAAAAGGCCAATGAATCAAATACATATCAACCAAATCTTCCTCAAACGACACTCAACCAAGACGCACGCAAAGACGACCTTCGACGACGAGTGATAATTCAGTTCAAAGGCGCGGGAACTCCACTTGCACAAGGCCCCCTGTTGATAAGGCCAAGAGGGCGACCAAGCAAGCAGGGAAGCAATCAAGCAAACAGGAAGGCGGTCAAGCAAGCAGGGAAGCAATCAAGCAAGCAGGAAGGTGGTCAACCAAGCAGGGAAGCGATCAGGCAAGCAGGAAGGCGGTCAAGAAAGCAGGAAGGCGACCAAGCAAGCAGGGAAGCAATCAAGCAAGCAGGAAGGTGGTCAACCAAGCAGGGAAGCGATCAGGCAAGCAGGAAGGCGGTCAAGGAACTCGGAAAGCGACCAAGCAACAAGAAAAGCATTCAAGCAAGTAAGAAGGCGGTCAAGCAAGCAAAAAAGCAACTAAGGATATAAGGATCCGGCCAAGCAATTAAGAAATCGATCAGGCATAAAGTAATAAAACAAGTAAGAAGTGGCCAATAAAGTAAGAAATCGATCGATCAAGAAAGGAGACGATCATGCAAGCAAGCAAGAGAGCGATTAATCAATCAAGCAAAAAGGCTATTAATCAATCAAGCAAAAAGGCTATTAATCAAGCCAGCAAGAAAGCGATTAATCAATCAAGCAACAAAGTAAGTTAGCAAACAAGCAAGCAGAAACCGATCAAGACACCTGCCCCTATCCCTACCCCCCTTCCCGCCCCTCACCCTAACAAAAATAACTCCAATTAGGAACACGACCAAGCAAAAGAACGCGCAGAGGGATCAAGCAAGCACAAAAGCAAACGTCAAGCACCCGGCGCGTGTCTCTCGACGTCGCGACGCTTTCCCGACCGAAATGAAGAGCCAGGTCGAGCCAGTGTCGAGTCTGGGTCAAGCTCAGGGAAGGAAAGGAACAAGTCGGTCGCCCGGTGCTGGGGTCTAAAAGGCTCGTGCAATACGGGGGGGGGAGGGGGGGCTTGCAACACGACTCGTGCAACTCAGCAGCTCGTGCAATAACCAGCGCCTCGGCACTCGTCTGCGGATTCTCCCTTCCCTCCCCCCCTCCTCCCCCCTCCCCCCTCCCCCTCCTCTTCCCCCTGAAACTGAAAGCACGAGGAGGACTAGTGACAGATCCAAAGCAACTGGTGGCGCTGCTGGGGAATACCGCTTGCATTGCTCGTCTCGGTCGGTACACGGGCGGCTAATGGGCGGTTCAGCCGAGGAGGTTTCTGGGCTTGGGAGGGAGGCGGGGGCGGGGAGGGGGAGGGGGGGTTAGTGGCATGCGGCAGATGGGAGGAGGAGGAGGAAGAGGTGGTAGGTGGGTGGGAGGAGGAGGAGGAAGAGGTGGTAGGTGGGTGGGAGGAGGAGGAGGAGGAGGAGGAGGTGGGAGGAGGAGGAGGAGGTGGGAGGAGGTGGAGGAGGAGGAGGGGGTGGGAGGTAGGAGGTAGGAGGAGTAGGAAGTGGAGGAGGAGGAGGAGGAAAGAGGAGGAGGAGGAGGAGAAGGAGGAGGGAGAAGGAGGGAGGAGGAGGAGGGAGGAGGAGGAGGAAGGAGGGGGGAGGCCGAGAGAGAGTGAAGAGAAGTAGAAGGGAGGAGTAGGAGGAGGAGGAGGAGGGAAGAGGGAAGAGGGGGGAGGAGGAGGAGGGAAGAGGAAGGAGGAGGAGGTGGAAGGAGGAAGTGGAGGAGGAGAATAACAACAATAACAATAATATTATTAATAATGATGATAATAATAATAATAACAATAACAATAATAATAATAATAATAAGAAGAAGACGAAGAAGAAGAGGGAAGAGGACGACAAAAAGGCAAGGAGAAGGAGAAGGAACAGGAGGACGGGGAAAAGAAAAAAAAAAAAAGATAAAGAAAAAACCTACACAGGGCAGATCGAGCGAAAGAGGCTACACCAGCGAGAGAGAGAGAAAGATCTATAGCTCGACCGGATACGAACGGAAGGTCAAGTGATAACGAGGGTCAGGCCAGTTCAGACGAGGCGAATTCGTCACAGACAACCACGCACGCACGCACAAACGCACGTATAAGCACACGATTATTCTATATGAAAGAAAGGTTTCCACTAATATGACCTTTTTTTCACTTGAAGTTATTCGATGTATTAAAGTTGGACATTTATAATGGTTATTTATTAATCTATCTACTAACCAATTAATCTAAATATCTGTACTTATTTTTCTTATATACGACACACACAAAAGAAAAAAAAACGCAAATGGTCACTAGGCACACGTAATAGGAACCGATGCAATAAGTGATATTCCACAAAGTCATTAAAGTCGATAGTCCCGGAGGAATGCCACACGACGTCGCACTAATTGTGTTCATTGCCACACCTGCCGCGCCACCTGAGCCTCCCCGAACTCCTAAGTCAATATGACACCCAAATACCTCCATAAATAGTCATAAATTTTGTCCAAAAAATGATGAAAAGAAATACAAAACAATGAATGATACAATAATAATACTTTTAATTCATTCAAAGTCGCTCTAGTCATTATCAAAAGGAAAGAAACATTAGCTACACTTTCGATACACTCGCCTAGAACAACGTACAAAATAACCCAGCCGAGTTGAACCCACAGAACCCATCCGAAGAAACTTTTTCCCGTCACTAAGAATGTGGCTAGGCCTATAACAGGAATCTAGTCCGACCTCGAGTATTTTTCCTGAAGAAGTCAACGACTTTCCTCCAACCACCACAAAGGGGACCAACCTACGTCGTTTTAGTGCATTGCCAAGAGACCAAAGAGAAAGCCTGAAATCTTGCAGACGAAATCCTGCAATCATGAGAAACTTCACGAAAGAGCAAAAAGCTGAAGTCAAGGCGCAGACAACGTAAAGTGTTTTAAGGAAGTTTCAGATAAACATTTGTCGCCGCCCAGTCCAGCGCTGAAGCATCACGAAGATAAGATAAGCAAACCGTCTAGCACACACACACACACACATGCGCACACTCTGATTCCCGTCGAAGAATGAGGAAAAGGGGGAAGACAAAGGGGAAGAAGAAAAGGGTTAAGATGAAGAAATGGAAAAACAAGAAAGAAACAAGAGAAGGGAGAGAGAGAAACACTGAGACCCATAAAAAGGAGAAACTAGATAGAAAGAAGACGAAGGGAAAATATTAAAAAGAAGAAGAAAAAAAAATGAATGGCCAAGACCGTGCTGGCAAGCTGAATGAACCCTCCCTTCTCCCGTCCTAATAAACCGGTGGGTTTATAATGGGAATTTTCATTCAACACGCTAAGCGCAACGAGAGTGAAATTACGGTACTAAACCTTGTAAACAAGGAAGTGAAAGAAGAAAAAGAAAGAGAGAAAGAGAGAGAAAGAGAGAGAGAGAGATAGAGAGAGAGAGAGAGAGAGAGAGAGAGAGAGAGAGAGAGAGAGAGAGAGAGAGAGAGAGAGAGAGAGAGAGAGAGAGAGAGAGAGAGAGAGAGAGAGAGAGAGAGAGAGAGCACATTCCTACAACTAATAATCACTACAAAAACAACGCAACTGAAGAACATTGCGCATCAGCCAACAAACAGCCTGCGTTGCCATTGAAAATTTCAAGGCCATGCATGTATAAACACTCGTGAGTATTAGATCAAGACAGGCCTACATGCCCGATGCAACAGGCGCGACTTGAGGGGAATCTTTGAGGGGATTCCGTGAGGGGCGAGGAGCTACGTACGTCCCTCCACGTCCCTAATAGATTCGATGTATAGCTTTGTATGTATGTAGGTATGAATATATGTAGGCCTATGTATATGTGTGTATTATGCATTGCCATATCTACAAAAGTAAACGTTTTCAATAACAAAAACGAAACATAGAGAGACATCACTTCCTTCTTTAAATATCCAAATGTAAATCACTCATTCCACCCATTCAACTCCCCAACCCCCTTAACCCCCTACAACTCTAAGAGAACATCGACAACGCCTCATAAATGGCCTTACAATCACGCGCAATGGCCCGTCCCAATTAAATGAAGCGGTTATGTTACCTCCTCAACCCAGCGCCCTCATCACTCACCATCAATCACATGTTGAGCTGCTGTTTGGGATAGAGCAATCACACGGCCTATTGAATAATTCTCAGCCACTTCCAGGTCCCTTGCGCGAGCCATTGCCTTGAGGAAGATGGGGGTGAAGGGGGTGAGGGGGGTGAGGGGGTGAGAGGGGGGATTAAGGGACAGTTTGAAAAGATAGACAAAACAGGGAGGGAGGGAGGGAGGGAGGGAGGGAGGGAGGGAGGGAGAGAGGGAGGGAGGGAGGGAGGGAGGGAGGGAGGAAGGGAGGGAGGGAGGGAGGGAGGGAGAGAGAGAGAGAGAGAGAGAGAGAGAGAGAGAGAGAGAGAGAGAGAGAGAGAGAGAAAGAAACAAAGAAACAAAGAGAGAGACATTCATAAGATACAGAAAAAAAATCAAAACGACAGAAGATCAACACAGCAATACTATTTTCAAAACTCAAACATGAACTCAGCGGCGATCTAATGGCGGCACTCGAGGATAACTATACCTCACCGAGGCAATAAGCGGTCGAGACACATGCCACCTGCGAGACGCCCCCGAACGACAAGATCGCCTACGAATACCTCGGAAGGAGAAAAAAAGGTTCGCGACCACTGTAATCATCCACGTCATTGTTGCAATTTCGTACGACAATCACCGTCGCCGCCCGGGCCGGTTGTATTAACGAGAGTGAGTGAGCGCGTGAATGAGAGAGAGAGAGAGAGAGAGAGAGAGAGAGAGAGAGAGAGAGAGAGAGAGAGAGAGAGAGAGAGAGAGAGAGAGAGAGAGAGAGAGAGAGAGAGAGAGAGAGAGAGAGAGAGAGAGAGAGAGAAAGACATCTCAAGCGAGATCCAATCTGTTGCCAGGGTTTCGAATCTTCATATTATTCATTTTATTTCTTATTTTATTTTTTATTTATTTATTTATTTTTTATTTTTTGCTTACTTAGCTGTTTATCTTTCTTTTAACTTTTTTTTCCCTTTTCAAAATCCTTCTTTTCATTATGTATATGTTTTTGTCTGCCTGTCAGCTTTTTCGTCTCTGCACACACACACACACACACACACACACACACACACACACACACACACACACACACACACACACACACACACACACACACACACACACAAAAATACAGAAGAAAAAAAAAACGAAAAAAAAAAACGTAAAAACGCCCTCTCGTGCAAAGGTCAAAACAAGCTCCCGAAAAGGCACTTGGACCAACCTTGTGCTACCGCGGACACTCGAGATAATCAACGAGCGAAGCGGCGTGCATTGCTTATCATTCTCGGGAGTCGGTCGGAACAAGGTTGGCCAAAGGTACGACACCCTGCGCAGGGCAGGAAGCCCCGGCAGGTCGTGCAGGCTCTTTACGTTTCCCGGGAAATCGAGTCAATGGCGAAGGCCAAAGGTTCTTCTGGCCTCCCGTACTCAGAAGCTGTTGCAAAGGTCAAACAGCCATGCACGCAGCAACGCGGAGACATTCTGATGTAAAATGTATGCACACATGCATAATACAGGCTAGGTGCTACCACGGGAGAACTCGGCGGTTACTCTGTCCACACACACACACACACGGTTGGCCCTTTTAAACTTTTTTTTTTTTCTCGGAACTCGTGGAAGTCGAGGCGAGGCAAAACAGTCCAACATTTCTGGCCACGTTATAATTTCACACCAAAAGTTGTGGTCGTACTTCTCGAAAGAAAAAATTCTCTTCTTTTTCCCCTAACATTAACTATATATTTCCCTTACATAGAGTATGTGAGGAAACTTTTCATATTGATAAAGATAATTACACAAAAAATAATAGCAATTAATAGAAATACATTAAGTCTCAGTTCTCCCTCCATCCTGTAATAAGTAGCTCCCACCAAGGACTTCGTGAGGTAGGTATCGACAGGTACTCCAACTTGGTCCAAGCTCAGATCAACTTTAAAAACACCAGCGTTACCTTTGGCTATTCCACCTTCAAACTTAATAACTACATTTGGGATTCTTTGGACAATCAATATTGCACGATCTCTTTCATCAGGGGAGATTAACCATTCACGCCACTCTGTCATAAAATAAATATTTCCTCTTTTGTTGGAGTATAATGAGAATTCTAGATCTCGGAAACAAGTCGACATGTATTTTTCCTTAGAGAGAAAAAAAAGAAAAACATCAGCCTAGCCCTTACATCCATATGAAACACACAATCCACAACATCCAACGAAGCATCCAAGGCAAATAATTAATGCCGTGAAGACACCAAGTTAAAATACGGAAGCTAAACCAAAATGTGATAAGTTGGACACGTAGACCGCGCCGAGGCTGACCTACGATGGGCCCACGACGCAACCATTCCTCAGACACTACTCCTCGTCCGATCCTACCAATCCCTCTCCGAAACCTGCCTCCCTTTATTTCCACGAGAGGAAGTCTCTATCTCAAACCTACAATGCGATTAGAATGGCTAGCGAAGAGCCATGAGGTGGGTACATCACGTCCATACGAAATTCTCAAGCCACGAGTTATGTTCCCGGACTTCCATTGATGAGACCAACCAACTATCGTCCTGCGTAAAGGTGGTGTTGCCGACGTTCATAAACAGTGTCCACTTTATTCGCTCTATGTATCCGATTGAAGAATTTGACTTTGCTTTTGCATCCCGCATTTTAGTTTGGTAAGAAAGATGAATGGACGGGGTTGTCTTACTATTCAGATGATCAGAAGAGAGAACTGACCAACAGAAGTTGATATGATAGGTCAAGCGTGATATACATACAGAATATTTAATTCCTCTCGCTGTCATCAAATGAAAGCACCACGTTATTCATAATAAAGAAAAAAAAAACTATTGACCGTAATCAGAGCAATAACTAACAACCAAATCCACATGATTGCAAGGTTCAAATCCAAAATTTCTCAGATCGCCCGATAATCAAAACGAAAATACGAATCATTACAACAAAATCTTCACTGTCCTTCACAACACACAACACTCACGACGGACATTCCACACTGTGTATATATATATATGTGTGTGTTTTTATCTCTTCACGGATCTGATCTTGGACGAAAAAGAAAAACAAAAAAACACTTCGCCCTCAACTCCCCTTCGAGAGACAAACACCATTCGGATTACTCCCCCCCCCCCACCCCCCAAGACCAAGAATTTGATAGGCCTATCTTACCTTAGAGCCGGTGAGTGTAGCAGGAGTAGGAAATAATGCCAAGAAGCTCGTCGTGGGTGTTGAAGCGTTGGCACCGTCCGTAGTGTCAGTCGGGAGGTCTTGTGTCCTACCGCCCTCTGCTCTTATCAACCACTACAACCAACAAACGGAGCACTGTTACCCTCTCCTAAGGCACGTCCATTCCACAACACCACTACGATCACACATTCCTCCGAGCGAGATCACGTACTAAATCCAGCATGGGGGGCTTACAAAAACACAAAACAAAATATCCAAACCGGGAGAGAGAGCTGACGCAATGCCACTCCCCGCCGCGTCCTGATACGAACTGAGGTAATTCGCTGTAACCTCGCGGGTCGGATGGAGGCGAGGGCGGGACACCGCGCATGCGCACTCAGACTTACCACTCACACGCCACTTCTCTTATCTTTTTGACTGGGGATTGGGGGTTTTATTCGTTTTAATCATGTCGTTCGGTGGTGTTTAGGCTCTGTTGATTCATTTGGGACTGGTGATGAGAGGGTGTCCATACTGGTGCGAGACACAACGAGTTTCTTATCTCGAGGGCTCGACTTGAAAGGGCACAGCGCATGCGTCCTGCGACCAATCCCTCGCTGCATTCCTCGTGGTTTATCATTTGTTCATGCACTCCAGGGTCACCGAATCAATTTCCACGTGAGAGTAGAGGGCCGCTGTAGACACGCTCGGAATTCCAACTAAGAAAGTACCACTACACACTGCTGTGCGGTGGGAGATTGCTTTGTAATTTTATCTTCACTTATCACACCACACCTCGAGGTTCATTCACCGAGCAAACAAGATATTTCATTTTTTTCTTATCTAATCTTCACCTACTAAACGCTGTGATTGAGTTACGTAGCAAGCAACCACATATGGGTCTGACATAGTATAGATCTATCGGCTGGATGGTTGTATGAGCCATGCTATTTCAACACCTATTCTTAAAATAGTTATGATATTCGCCCAAGATAAGATAAACAAAAGTAAAGAAATTCGTAAAACTTAGTTCAACTTTACAGGTTGGCAATAAAAGTCTGAATCTCCGTCTGACACATACATTATCATCGCAATATTGTTATTCCTTATTATCATAGATGGGCATAACTTAGAACATTTACATATAGTTGATGGCATGTGCTCGACCCTCTCTTGAAGATATAGTAGCGTGCAACTCCCTAACCTCGACGCCACAGCAATCCCCACTTGGTACCGTCCAACCCAAGGCCGACCTAGAACACACTCATTTCTTTTTGTTTTCGGTCTATTTTTCATCGCCCTGTTGCCGTTGGCGTGTTGCTCGATCAATGGACCAAACAGGTACTAAAAGACAAAGAAAGTTCGGAAGTATATAGATGTTGTGGTGTTTTGGGGGAAAATAAAAGGAAGTCGACGCGGCGGCAACAACGAGTTACCACGAGTTCGCACGTGCGTTGGCAGTGTTGCCGTATGCAGAGCTTTGTATTTATACCAAGTGGAAGTGTTCAAATTCTATCGGCGTCGTAAAATTGATATCTTTACGGATATCGGTGCAATTTGTCCATTCCTCCTTCCTAATATAACGATGCTAATATCTAGGTACTCTAAAACCTCAAGTGAGATAGATAGAAGCTATTATACCATTATATATACACACCATTATTTATCTAATGAGCACAACAATCAGAATCATATTTTTAGCCCAACAGCATCTCCCGTAAGAACAACGTCTTGCTTCGACACCAGTGGTGGCTCGTCTATGTGGCAAGCATGCTGGCTGGCGTGTATGTATGTGTGTGTGTGTGTGTGTGTGCTCGCCCGGCCATACACGACATCCTATACCGCATTATGATCTCGCGGTGACCGTTGGAGACATACTTTTTTTTTTTTTTATCCCCGTATGGGCAGTCCCTCCTTATGGACTCCCGGAGGGGTATGTCGCCCAAATTCCGCGTGGGTCACCTACATGCCCACTGCCCAGATACCCCAACGCGGCAGCTGAGAGGAGGAGGAGGAGGAGGAGGAGGAGGAGGAGGAGGAAGAAAAGGAAGACTGGAGGCCGGTCGCAGCACCTGGAACTTACGGAGTTTCGAATCTCGCGGGAGAGATCCCTTGGTTGAGTCTTTTTTTTATATATTGTTTTCTTTTTTTTATGACCTTGTGTAATAGTTGATGAATGTTCGTATATGTTCGATTTAATGGATCACAGAATCTATGATCCTTGGTGTAAATCATCGACGCTCTCTGTAAAATGACCTTGATATTTTATATAACTGACATACACAGTATATAAGCCGTTAACGCGAGAGATACACTTTCCGATAAATAAAAAAAACGCTAATACGGTTAACTCTCATAGTGAGCTACAAAAAAACATTATTTTACAGGGAATAATCATTATTATCATCTGAATATT
>BOPN01001902.1:0-7500 GCA_017312705.2 Penaeus japonicus
TTTTTGTCCGGGCTACAAGTTGCCGGCATGGTTAAGCAAGGCTCTAGGATAGTATACAGTTAGTGCCACATAGGCCCGTGGATCTATACCTTGAAGCGTGCCAAAGTGAGCAGCCCTCGCTCTCCGTCATGGCTCATCTCGACCGCACCTTTTGTCAACATAGCCACGTGGAGCGATGCCTCTTTCTCCGGGCTCGTAAGAGGTGATAGGTCAGGCTGCGTCCAGCAGGGAACTCGAGACTACGCGATGTATTCTCGATGAAACTGACGGCCCTCTAGAATTCGCGAACAACTGCGTCTGTGTGTGTGCACGCTGGCACTTATTCTATGGCATTTTCTGTGCGCCGTGGCTATGTCATGCCCATGTCGTGTTCATGTCCCAAAGTGGTATTCCACATTGTAAGAGCATGGCATGTCTGTGTCATTTGCTATCCATAGTTCTTATGTTTCGGACGAATGACACTGCCCAAACGACGAATTAACTTGATTAACCGCAGCCACAGGTAGTACTAGCAACTAGTACTAGTACTAGTTCCGTTTTTCACCAATCATTTGTTGTGCTTGTTCCTTGTTAAAGAACTAACAGGCATTTCAGGAACGCGCGCTGGCTAATGCAGTCTGCGCTCCACCAAAACAAACGGGATGAGAGGGATCGTGTATTTATGTTTGGATCTTCCTCATTTTCTGTATATGTATTCTATACTTAGGCGTATCTTCTTGATGTCGTATAGAGAGAGCCTATATATACGTATTTGATATGTTTAATTTACCTTTACTTTCCTAATTACTGTTACCGTTCATTTAACTTCACTCTCCTTTGAAAACTCCGTCAAAATCAGCAGAGAATCCACCTTTTCCTAAAAGGATTTGTAATCCACATTTACGATGATGCTGATATTTATTCATAAACGTGATATGCTCATATGGAGTATTGGCATCAAAGATTACGTTAAAAATAGGCTTTTTTCGCCCGTGTCACTATCGTGACAGGCCCACCCCCTTGTCACGGATTTTCCACGATTGTTCCAATATTGTCGCTATATTTCTCACCACTCTGTCACGCTGTTGCCACGAACACGGGCCTCTGCAACATAAACTGCGGCATCTTCATGCCATGTACTTGGTGCACAAGGGACTTAGAATATGGCATAAAAGTCGCCCAACAATTTCCCTAGAGTCTTCAAACGGGAGCCGCCGGTGATTCTCATAGGCCTGTCCCCTCTGGCACCGATCAGCCTCGACGGCACTCCTGCTCTGGCTCCCTTTCATGGCGAAATTCTTGATCCTTTGCTCTTCAACGTTATACGTCTTAGCCATATTTTGTTCCATTCTGACAGACTCCTTCATAATTATATATATTATATATATATATTTCTTTTTTCCAGGATGAATTCAAGAGACGCCACTCGAAAGAGGAACTCAATGACCTTGTAAGTTTTTTGACCTGAAACATTGTCTTTTGTTTGGAATGAATATTGATTTCTAAAGAGAAAGGGAGTCGAGAATCTCTAGTTGTCCATTGCTGGAATGCTGACCCCTTTTGTGGTTTATTGTTGTTCTTGCTGATATTACTGTTGTTATATGATCATTATTCCCACTGCAATGTCATCACTGTATCACCTAAGCCTGGATTTGAATTTCTTGATAGAAAGAGAAGTACAAACGTGAACAGGAGATCAAGAACTGGTACCCGCCGCAAGGCCGCCTCAAGAGGAACAAATAGATATTGGTAAACATTGAAAAAAAAAAAACGATTTGATGCAGACCAGCCGTTTTATACTTAACACTGCAATATGATGAATGCGATTAGTTGCAGCTTTAGCTCCTTGCAAATTCATCTCTGCAACCGATTACAGGTGTCCCATTTGGAACATCACCTCCGTTTGTTTACATTGCAGTTCCAGGGTCATGTTGCACGCGAGGGGAGAGTAACTCTGGCGGCGTTCGGCGAGCCTCGAGCGCAGGCTGCGGCCTGGCACTCACTCCTTCGGGCCTGGCACTCACTCCTTCGGGCCTGGCACTCACTCCTTCGGGCCTGGCACTTCAGGAAGAAATCCAGCCGCCGAACTCGCTGCTCGTCCGCCGTCATGCCGAGGGGGGGGGGGGGGGGGGGGGACGCGAGGCGACGTCTCTAGCGCTTGATCAGCCTGTGTTGGCCAAGCGGTAAAGATGGCCGCTGCCTTTCCTCCTTCTCAGTCTCTTCCCTCCCCCTCCTCTTCCTCCTCCCCCTTTTCCCTCCTCTGCCTCATCTCGTCTCCTCTCATCTTTACCTTTGCCCTCTTCGACTATTTTGTTCCTCCTCCTCCTCCTCCTCCTCTTCTTCCTTTGTCTCTCCCTGCTCGATGCAACCTGGCAACATGAGTCGGGTGGCGCCCGATGATACCCCCCCGCGAAAAGACAATTGAACACCAATTGTCAATGGGGATAATATCTCTCTCCTTAGGGCGAGAGAGGGGACCAGGTGCCCACCGGAGTGCTTCCGATTCCTCAACTGCTTGCAATTCATTCTTCAATCTTCCTAAGTTTTCCTCCCGCATTTGAGAGATCGGAGACGCACTTATCCCACTCATTGCAAAGGATTGTGTTGCTTAATGCTGTTTTCTGCTTTATCAACAGCGCCAGTCGCCGTGTTGGAAGAAGACGGTTGCAAGCCATGCAAGGAAGAGCGTGAGGGCGAGTCGGCGGGCTTGGCGGGCGTGGCGGGCGCGGCGGGCGTGGCGGGCGCGGCGGGCGTGGCGGGCGCGGCGGGCGTGGCGGGCGCGGTAGATCCTGCTGCCTCGGCAGGAGAGAGAAAGGCTGAAGACCAGCTGATGCCGCGTGTGATGGTGGACTGTAAGTTGAATATTGGATTCTTTATTACGCTGGTGTTGCTTTGCATGATTTCCACATCAGTTTTGGCGTGGGTGTTGCTGTTACTAACATGCATTCTTCCAATGTGTTTTGATCTGTCCAGCGGCGTGGCTCCCGAGCAGCTTGTAGGACAGCATTCTGTTTCAGGAGTAAGACTGCTTCATGCCATGAAGTGTGGCAGGAAGCGTGCCAGTCTCTGTCCCGGAGGCCATCTTGCTAAGACACAGCGGGCGAGGGGAGGGGGCAGAGGGGGGAGGTGAAGGGGGGGGGGGGCAGAGGGGGGGAAGGTGAAGGGGGGGGGGGCAGAGGGAGGGGGCAGAGCGGCCAAGCGCCGGCTCGGCTGGACTCGTCGGCCCGGGGGCGTGGCGTCGGGGCGGGAGCCTCGGTGACGTCACGCCCGCGGGAGGCAGCTCTCGACTCAGGTAGGGTGCAATGCTATGTTGCATGCGTGCGCGTGTATGTTCTGTTCTTATGAGCTTACAGTATATTCATTGTGGGTTCACTTTAAATAGAAAACAAAAATATTTTCCTTCTTCCTTCCCTCATTTTCCGTCTCCCTCTCTTTCTGCCTCCTTCTCTCCCACTCTTCCTCTCTCTCTTTACCTTCTTCTTTCCCCCTCTCTCACTCCTCCTGTTTTCCTCCCTCCCTCTCACCCTGCCCTTTCCCTACCCTCTTCCTTCTTCCCTCTCTCCTCCTACCTCCTTCCCTCCCTCTCCTTCTGCCTCCCTTATTCTCTATCCCTCTCTCCCTGCCTCCTCCCATCCCTCTCCCTGCCTCCTTCCATCCCTCTCCCTCTCTCCCTGCCTCCTTCCATCCCTCTCCCTCTCTCCCTGCCTCCTTCCATCCCTCTCCCTCTCTCCCTGCCTCCTTTCATCCCTCTCCCTCCCTCCCTGCCTCCTTCCATCCCTCTCCCTCTCTCCCTGCCTCCTTCCATCCCTCTCCCTCTCTCCCTGCCTCCTTCCATCCCTCTCCCTCTCTCCCTGCCTCCTCCCATCCCTCTCCCTCTCTCCCTGCCTCCTTCCATCCCTCTCCCTCTCTCCCTGCCTCCTTCCATCCCTCTCCCTCTCTCCCTGCCTCCTCCCATCCCTCTCCCTCTCTCCCTGCCTCCTTCCATCCCTCTCCCTCTCTCCCTGCCTCCTCCCATCCCTCTCCCTCTCTCCCTGCCTCCTCCCATCCCTCTCCCTCTCTCCCTGCCTCCTCCCATCCCTCTCCCTCTCTCCCTGCCTCCTTCCATCCCTCTCCCTCTCTCCCTGCCTCCTCCCATCCCTCTCCCTCTCTCCCTGCCTCCTTCCATCCCTCTCCCTCTCTCCCTGCCTCCTTCCATCCCTCTCCCTCTCTCCCTGCCTCCTTCCATCCCTCTCCCTCTCTCCCTGCCTCATTTAATTCCTCTCCCTCTCTCCCTGCCTCATTTAATTCCTCTCCCTCTCTCCCTGCCTCCTCCCATCCCTCTCCCTCTCTCCCTGCCTCATTTAATTCCTCTCCCTCTCTCCCTGCCTCCTTCCATCCCTCTCCCTCTCTCCCTGCCTCCTTCCATCCCTCTCCCTCTCTCCCTGCCTCCTTCCATCCCTCTCCCTCTCTCCCTGCCTCCTTCCATCCCTCTCCCTCTCTCCCTGCCTCCTTCCATCCCTCTCCCTCTCTCCCTGCCTCCTTCCATTCCTCTCCCTCTCTCCCTGCCTCCTTCCATCCCTCTCCCTCTCTCCCTGCCTCCTTCCATCCCTCTCCCTCTCTACCTGCCTCTTTTCATCCCTCTCCCTCTCTCCCTTCCTACTTCCCTTTATCTCCCTCTCTCCCAGCCTCCTTCCATCCATCCCTCTCCCGCTCTCTCTTTTCTTCATTTCTCCCCCACTCTTCTTCCTTTCTTCTTTCTCCCCTCTCTTTCCCTATGTCCCCCATCCCTCTACCACTATTTTTCCTTCCGTCCTTTCCTCTCCATCTCCTCTTTTCCCCGTCGCTCGCCTATTCCTCCTTCCTTCCTTTCTTCCCTCTCTTCTCTCCGCTCTTCCTTCTCCCTCCCTCTGTTTGTGATGACGCTTTCAACTGCTCAAGGTCACACACCACGGCCATCACCTGCCGATCAGCTGACTGGCAGAGGGGGGCGACTTCTTTCTTTCTCTTTCTCTCTTTCTCTTTAACCTTCTCATTAGGGAGGAAGAAGAGGAAGAGAGAAGGAGGTTGAAGAAAAGGAGGAGAGAAGGTGGTGGAGGAGGAAGAGGGGAGGAGGTTGAAGAAGAGGAGGAGAGAAGGTGGTGGAGGAGGAAGAGGAGAAGAGGAGGTGGTAGAGGAAGAAGAGGAGGTGGAAGAGGAGGAGAGGAGGTGGTGGAGGAAGAAGAGGAAGTGGAAGAGGAGGAGAGGAGGTGGCGGAGGAAGAAGAGGAGGAGAAGAGGTGGCGGAGGAAGAAGAGGAAGAAAGGAGGTGGTGGAGGAGGAAGAGGAAGAGGAGGAGGAGGAGGTGGTGAAGGAAGGAGAGGAGAAGGAAGATGAAGATAGGAGATGTATATGTCTATATACATATATATTTATGTATGTGCAAGCTCATATATAAAGTATATATGGAAATATCATCATCATCATTATCATCATAATCATTATCACGTTTTAAACATCGTTATCATTAATATGAAATTATACATTACCCAAGTAAAATTAACGATAAATCTGATAATAACGGTGATGACGATGATAATGTTGATGATGGTGATGAAGATATTGATGGTGATAGTGGTGGGGAGGGGGATCTGACGCTCGCTCTCTCTGGGCAGCCACGGTACACGACACACTTCCTGTGGCAGACGCGGGTTGCAGCCTGAGCGTGGGGGTCGCCGCGTGTCTTTCGGTGGATTCTGGGACACGTCGCCATGTACCCCGCCTGACGTGTGCCGCGTGGTGGAGCCTGACGCCTCTCCTCTGCAGGTTATGTACCTACCCTTTTCGTGCCTCGTAAAACCTCGGCGTTTTGTGCTCCCGCGGTAAGATTAGCAACACTTCGTACGTTCATAGTGCCCGTGTAACGTCCCGTATATTGTCCCACGTACAGTCACTGTGTTTCGTGTTTTAGTGTATTGTCCCGTGGACAGTGTTTCATGTTGTGTTTTAGTGTTTTTCCGTGTTTCGTTTTATGTTTAATGTAATTTGTATTGTTTTATGTTTAACGTAATTCGCGTTTTGTTTTGTTTCGTTTATGTAGTTTAGTTGTTTCGTGCTGTTTTGTTTGTTTAATGTAATTTGAGTTACTTATTTTGTCATCGGCAACGCAACGTTCCGTGGCGCGATGGCGAGTGTCTTGCTAACGTAAGTACGTGCATTGCCAGCCGATTTTTTTTTTTTTTTTTTTTTTCTCCCACTTCGCACGTTGACTCACGAACGGTGCGTTGTCTTCACGAGAACCGAGGAAGTGCGTAGCAGCAGCGACTCAGGTAGGGTGCAATGCTATGTTGCATGCATGCGCGTGTATGTCCTGGGGGTTGATTTCTTTCCACGCACTTCAATTCTAATTACACTACACATGGGGAAAGCTAAAGGGTGACGGGGCTTCTCCAAGGCTGCGGGCGCCCCAAGAGAGAGGCACAGAGGAGGACCGGCCGGGGAGGGACGATATATGGATGGATGTCTTTACATTTGTATATATATACACACATACACACACATACACACACACGCATATATATATATATATATATATATATATATATATATATATATATATATATATATACACACACATATATATATATATATATATATATATATATATATATATATATACATACACACATATATATATATATATATATATATATATATATATATATATATATATATATATATATATGTATGTATGTATGTATGTGTGTGTGTATATATATATGTATATATATATATATATATATATATATATATATATATATATATATATATATACATATATATATAAATATATATATATATACATATATATATATATACATACATACATAAATATGCATATTCATATATTCATATATGTATTTATAACTTCGCAGTGCAAGATATATGATTCACATCACAAACACACAAACAAACACATCCACACAAACACAAATATATAAACAAAAATGCACAAACACGCAGACAAACACTCCCACACTAACACACACACACAAACATACAAACAACCACCTCCCCACACACACAAACACACACACACTTACACAAACAAAAATACACAAACAAACACACTCACACATACACACACACAAACACAAACAAAAATACACAAATACACAAACAAACACACTCACACATACATACAAACATAAACATACAAACACACAAATAAACAAACTTATACAAACACACAGACACACATACACACTCACACACACACACACACACACGCGCGCGCGCGCACACTCTCGTATCCACACTCACACAAGCACACAATTACGCACGCAAATACTTGAACATACAAACCAATCATACAAACACGGACACCCACACATACACACAATAATGCACGCAGACACACACGTAAGCAAAAGCACACAGAAACACTTACACAAACCATATACACATACGGAAGCACAAACACGCACACACACATACAAAAACATACAAAACAACACAAATCACAAAAAAACACACAAGCTCAAACACACACGCATAATCACACTCG
>BOPN01001902.1:17500-22500 GCA_017312705.2 Penaeus japonicus
TCCTACTCCTCCTTTTACCACCTCTTCCTCCTCCTCCTTTTCCCGCCTCTTCTTCCTCCTACTACTCTTCCTTTTCCCTCCTCTTCTTCCTCTTCCTACTTCTCCTTTTTCCACCCCTATCTCCTTCCCCTTTTCCCTCCTCTTCCTCCTTTTCCCGCCTCTTCTTCCTCTTACTGCTCTTTCTTTTCCCTCCTCTTCCTTCTCCTCTTCCACCTCCTACTCCTCCTTTTTCCACCTCTTCCTCCTTCTCCTTTTTCCTCCTCTTCCTCCTCTTCCTACTCCTCCCCCTCCCTCCTCCTCCCTCCTCCTCCTCCTCCTTTTCCTCTTCTTCCTCTTCTCTCACCCCCTTTTCCTCTTCCTTCTCCTCTTCCACCTCCTACTCCTCCTTTTTCCACCTCTTCCTCCTTCTCCTTTTTCCTCCTCTTCCTCCTCTTCCTACTCCTCCTTTTCCCTCCTCTCCCTCCTCCTCCTCCTTTTCCCGCCTCTTCTTCCTCTTACTACTCTTCCTTTTCCCTCCTCATCCTTCTCCTCTTCCACCTCCTTTTCCCACCTCTTCTTGAGGAAGTGAGAGGATAACGGGGCGGGCGGTTTGATATCCCCGGGGCACTGCTGTGATTTGGCAGTGGAGAACTATGTGATTTGTATCTTGGGGGGGCGTTCTGGCAGGCTGGGCACGTGGGGGTATCCTTGTGCCCCCATCGATGGAGATTGACAGCTGTTCTGCCATGGCGTGACCTTAGCCTGTTGGCTTGCGTTCATTCTCTTCTGGTTGAGGTAGAGAAGCCAGGTAGTGACTCAGTTGCATCAGAAAGAGGGTGTTACGTCATCGCTCCGTCACGTGACTCGCTTATTCACCCATAAGCGTCCTCCTCCTTAGCCATAATTCATCACCATTCTGGGGATCTTTCTCGAGCAGGCAGATTAAATAAGCATTCGATGGATCACGCGGAGAAGTTAGAAATCTACTGCCCAATAACAAGAAATGAGTTTTGATATATAATTATATATATATATATATATATATATATATATATATATACATATACTGTACATATATATATATGTCTATATACACAAGTACGTTTGCGTATGTGCATGATTGTGTGTGTGTGTGTGTGTGTGTGTGTGTGTGTGTGTGTTTGGTTGTACATACGTATATATACATATATGTGTATATATATATATATATATATATATATATATATATATATATATATATATATATATATATATATGTATGTATATATATATATATATATACATATATACATATATATATATATATATATATATATATATATATATATATATATATATAGAGAGAGAGAGAGAGAGAGAGAGAGAGAGAGAGAGAGAGAGAGAGAGAGAGAGGGAGAGAGGGAGAGAGAGATGTATTTATACATGTGTGTATGTGTGTGTGTGTGTGTGTGTGTGTGTGTGTGTGTGTGTGTGTGTGTGTCAGTCACCCCCAAGTGCACTCACAGTGATGGTATTATTGGTAGTATTTTCTTACCATCGCGGGCTGTTTTATCCCCATCAAGCGACTGCATATTGGCGCCCATGATTAAGATATGAGATTTAAAAAAGACAACGGCGATAAGAGTTTATGTACGGGCGAAAGAAATATCAAGTGATCTCAATTGAATTGCATGAAATGTGAACGATAATAAAAAGAATTTGCAAACTCTAGCACTTTCGTTAAGGCGCCAGTGTTTATAAACAGCCGAATGGAAAAACAACTGTCTCGCATGATATATTGCAGTGCCTTCCCGCTGCACTGTAACCGTAACATTCACTGTATTGCATGATCGGGCAATAATGGCGATAGATAAAAAGATATCGCCAATAAAAGGAAAGACTTGAGATATATTTAGATAAGAAAATACTCAATGACGAAGATTAGATGCCTGAAGGGAGGAGGTGTCTGTATGTATATTAGTGTGTGTTCGGTTTCCCCAATCTGTGTATACGTGCCAGCAGCGTACACACACACACACACACACACACACACACACACACACACACACACACACACACACACACACACACACACACACACACACACACACACACACACACACACGCTAGTCCTGTCGCCCGCTGTCATGAATTTTCATTTGGATGTTTCTGCATAAGAGGTGATCTGGCCATGCATAATGCTAATGAATGTGTATCTACATATTTGTGTATCTGTGTCTATTGATGTATGTATATCTATATATAGATGTATATATATCTATATACAGACGTATGAATATGTAGGTCTTTATCAATTTGTCAACCTTCGTATCATTATCATTCTATCATTTATCGTGATCAATATCATCATTTTAATCGCATTACAATTATCATTATCACTCCTAGTATTAACGTAATAATAACCGTACATTTGTTCTTTTTCTTTAATCTTCAACTTGAGCTGTGAATTTAATGTTCCGAAGGATGCTGAATGCTGCAACAATGCTGACGTAAACACTGTTCAGTTGTTGTTAAACAGGATATGCTGATCTGGTTGTTCTGCGCTTCTCGTACCAAGCATAGTAAATGGTCTGATTTTAGATATTGCGTTTTAACACTCACATTATGCTTGCCGTTATTGTTATAATTCTTTTGGACTGTGGTGGCACTATTGTGATGATGTCCTTACCACCATCATTAGTATCATCGTTGTTACAGTAATGATGAACACAAAGCAGAATGAATGAACTGAACAGGCCACCTTGTGTTGTGACATGCAAATTCATTATTACCCCAGTTTATAGCAGAGCAGCCATTAAACTCTTGTTTTTGAAGTAAAACAAGGTCATTCTGATGGAATATAAAGACCTTTTTTTTATACAGTCATACACTTATATCCTAATTACAGCAAAAAAAACAAACAAAAAAACTAGTCAATATTTCAATGCCTTTGCATATTTTCATGAAGAAAATTAATCCGAGGCAAAAGAAATCGCTTTTCTGGTCTCATTTCAGAGTAACTTCCATCAAGTGACAAAGGCAAACAAATAAAATGATCGTGCAATTTTAGCTATTCAGTAAAGTAGCTTCTTTGAAACTTGTCATGAGAATCACTGGAAATGGTTTAAAGCTTATCCAAAAAAAGATTATGTATTTATGCACCTCTGAGCTGAATGTGTATGTCACAACACAGGGAAGCTTATTGGTTTGGGCCAATAGTGTGCATGTGTGTGTGTGTGTGTGTGTGTGTGTGTGTGTGTATGTATGTATATGTGTGTGTGTATATGTGTATATACATACTTTAATATATACAAACATACATATAGAGATAGATAGTTTGGTTGAAGATAGATATACAGATAGATATGTGTGTCTGTAAACGTGTACTTGGCGGCAGCACGCAGTCTGGCGGCGCCGCACTGTCTGGCGGTACGGGATGACATTGCCGGCGATTGATTTTTCGTCCTATTCCATGAGTTTCGTTCTTTTTGTTACAACTTTTATACGAATTTTTTATGATAGTTATCTTTTATGTTATTCACTTTCTTTCATCTTTTATCTCTTCTCTCACGACCTTTCACTATTTCTCTAAATCTCTTTTTTTGCTTGCACTTTTCCTTGATTTTTTTTCGCTCGAACGGATCTTGATGTAGAAACAAAATGGCGGCGCGGGACGAAAATGGGGAAAAAATGTATTTCTCCAGAATCCTACTTTCTTTGGGTGAATAATTTAAAGGCTGAAAGTGTGAGGGCACGATCATTATCGAATAAAGGACAAACGACAACCGCAAAATGTAGAACATTTTGAAAAAGCCTAACATCCTCGATTATATGCGTAGCGATCAGTGGCCGCGACGCCATTTTGTTTTTTGGGGAGGGAAAGTCGCGCAACACCCCTTGAATATATCCTGCAACCGTCTTCCTCTTTTCTCATGACTTTTTATACGTTAAACAGACAATGCACAGTAATATTGGAGTTATTTTCATGAAAATTGATGATTTGTTTGGCTCACTCCCGATTAGTTTTTCTGCTTTCCCATGTGAGCAGAAATATATTATTTGTGGATATCTATGTAAAGAAAACGATATCATTTACATCAGAGATGAAAAACATCCAATCGAACAAAAATCATTTGTATATTGACAATGAGTAACGTTTCTCAAGCTCACTTTTACCTCGTATAATACATATTACTATACGTGTCCGATTATGAAGTAGACATCATGATGCGTGCTCAGTGACCCCCCCCCCCCTCCTATATAAGGCTGGTGGGTCGCCTCCTCTTTGTTCCTTCACTTTTTTTTTCTTTCTTTCTTTCTTTTTCTTTTTTTTAAGTCTCCGTTCACTTAACCGCTTTCATTAGTATTTGCCTCTTGTCTCCGAAGAATAACGATAATGATAGTATTAAATGATAGTGATTGTGATAATAATATTAAAGAAGAATAACAAAGACGCACTCGAAAGCATTAGATATTTTTCTATTGTTTTTTTTTTTTTAAATGTGGAATGCGCGCGAGGAGTGCGTGCGTCTCCAAACAATCAGCAGACGAAGATAAACGAAGATATCTGAAAACACTTAAACAGCTGAGGCTCACGTAGCGTGTCGGGCATTTATAAGTTCAAATCTTAATCAAGGCTCCCGCGAGTACCCATGGCTTGCATGTCACTGCCCCCTTATATAGATAGATAGATAGATAGATAGATAGATAGATAGATAGATAGATAGATAGATGGATAGATAGATAGATAGATAGATAGATAGATAGATAGATAGATAGATAGATAGATGGCTAGATAGATAGATAGATAGATAGATAGATAGATAGATAGATAGATAGATAGATAGATAGTTATATATATACATATAGATGTATAAACACACACACCCACACACACATACACACACACACACACACACACACACACACACAATTGTGTATGTGTGTATGTATATATGTGTGTGTGTGATATAAAATCATGGACATAATAACATGTATTTGCCCATACATACTCATATACAAAGATTCATGAATATACACAC